>JBBPOD010000224.1:0-24279 GCA_038091255.1 Tylopilus intermedius | reverse complement strand
AGAGTACTAGGGTGGAGGGGAGTGGAAGAGAGTGCTGGGGGGGTGGAGGAGAGTGGGAGAGAGTGCTGGGGGGGTGGAGGGGAGTGGGAGGGAGTGCTGGGGGGGTGAAGGGGAGTGGGAAGGAGTGCTGGGGGGGTGAAGGGAAGTGGGAGGGAGTGCTGGAGGAGTGGAGGGGAGTGGGAGGAAGTGCTAGGGGAGTGGAGGGGAGAAAGAGGGACTTGAGAGGGGGAGAAGGAAGGGATGATGGCAGAGGGAAGAAGGAAGAGGTGATGGCAAAGGGAGGAGAAGGAGGAGGAGGAGGAGGAGGAGGAGAGGGTAATGGGAAAGGGGGGAGGAGAAGGTGAGGTGATGACTTGAGGGAGGGTGAAGAAGGGGATGATGACTTGAGGAGGGGAAGGAGGAGGGGGTGATGTGAAGAGAGGGCAAGGAGGAAGGGGTAATGGCAAGAAAGGAGAAAGAAAAGAAGAGGGTAATGGAAAAGGAGGAAGGAGGAGGAGGAGAGGGTCATAACTCAAAAAGGAGAGGAGAAGGGGTGGGAAATGTGGTTGGAATGATGGTAGAGGGTAGGAAAGAAGGAGGTGGTGATTGGAGAGAATGGGAAAGAATTCTAGAAGATCATATGGTACATGCTGTTGAATAGTAAGGTTAAGCAAAGAACCACACAGTTGGTGTGATAGTGGGAGACCTAGTGTTAACAAATAGTAATTAAAGTAGATAATGAAATAAAAAGAATATGCTTTTAGCTTACTTTGTCAAATGTTGACAAACTAGGACAGACTAGAGACAGACTGGGGGGCAACTGTCCAGACCTGGCCAATTGGGAACATTGCTATTAGACTCTGGAAAAGCTGGAACCCTGTCTAGTGCTATCTAGTGTTATCTAGTAGAGTGCTAGTTTGCTGATGGATGCTGCCAAGCATGAGACATTAAGTTCTGTAATTGAGAAACTAACATATATCTCAGCTTTGTGATTCTCAAGAAAACAATTCCTGAGCTTCTGATCCTTTGGAAGGGTTGCAATAGGGCTCAACCTCATTTATGAACATGAGAATGATAATGATGATTTTAGAGCAGGTCTTGAGTTCATTCCTAACCATCATGTGCAGCTCACCACACACCTGAGTAAAAGCACACTTTACAATGCCAAGAAGCTGGTAGACTTCTGGCACTTGCAATACAGGCATGAGAACAAAGGAAGGGTTGGTTTGGACAAAGAACCCATTATTGGCTGATAGGAAGCCAAAACCAGCTTTTGGGTGTAAGCAAACAAGCCAAGTGTTGATGGAAAAGTGTAAAAGCACAGGATTAATGATGTATGTGAATTTATCCAAAACAGTTTGGTGGGCCTCCTGTGACCACTGCATTAGAATGATGCCTTTATCACTGGGAAGAAGAGTCAACCTAGAAAATATGGATCAGTAGACATTGAAGGAACAATGATAACACATACCTTTGTTTCTTTAGAAACAAAAATAATTTACATACAAGATGAGACAAGGCATTGAACTCCTGGATGGAAACTCCAACAGATTTCTGTACTCTCATTAGCATTGAATAGTTTTCATCTATTTTAGCCTACCTTTAGACCTGAGCTGGTATAGCCATTTGGATCATCCAAAACATACTTCAGTATTTTCTTGAATAACTCTTAAAGAGTTGTTCAGATGAGCTCATTTACATTGATGTGCATGTACTGGAGTTTGTCATGGTAGAGGAAGTATCCTTTGGGAGCAGTGTGATGGCCCTCCTATATTGATTATTAAGTTTGATGTCAGGTTGTTCTGTCAGAATGGCAGGGTGCTTAGTAAGACATGTTGTACAGATGGATTTGGCCAAATTGACAGCAGTATGATGGGTACATTTATGCTGCCTGAACTTTGTGATGCCCACAGGATGATATTTTTTCAAGTTGCAAGAGAAAGAGGGGGTAGTGGGTCTTCAAAAATCTGACTAGGAGGAATCTGGCTCAGGAGAATCTGAGAGCAAATTGCAGAGTGGCTTAGGGGAAAGAGTATCTGAGCTTACCTAGGACTGCAGCAGACATCATGGATATATGGAAAATTGTGGGAATATGGTGCTACTTACCTGGGTCTAGATTCCCAAAATCTCCCAGGGGTTTCACATGTAAGTGCATGTGTGCTTAGGCTATCTGCTATTGGCTATCAGCATAGAAATAAATGAGATCCACCCCAGGTTGACAGGAGTGAATCCATAGGAACCTGAAACATACCTGGCTCTCAGGCTGAAACAATAAGTTAGAACTCTGTGCAACATTGAGAGTGAGCATTGAAGCACTTTAGATGTGCACTTGGTGCTGTAAGTTGAAAACTGTAAGTAACCTTTGGGATGGATTTCCTTATTTGACATGTTTCCCCCAGGTTCTACAGTCGGGAGGATTGGGCTGAGGACTTGTCCAAGTTTGTACTAAAATGGCCAGTTACTCAAAGCTGAATCATAGATAGTGAGAATTGGCAAGTAGGAAAATATATGTCACAATGTCATGGTTTAACCTTTTTGAGCTTTGTCAGCCTGGATGTCATTGCAGTCAAGCCTGGTGGTGCTGAAGCTAAAGTTCAAATAGCTAACATCACACTAGCAAGCAGAACAAACTACATAACCATTAACATAACCTTATCATACCAAAGCACAGAATTGATAGTGCATGCGTATATCCTAAGTACATATATACAATAATGAAAGCTATGCTAAACCTCTGAAGAGCCTAATAACAAACCTGATACATGTCAGGTCAGCAGTAAGACAAGTAAAAGCTATACAAGTACTTACATACTTTCATATTGATGTTTGCCCTGGCTTGACAAGCAGGAATGCTTCACATTCAGTCTTCATACAACTGACATCACCTGGGAAGAATTGCCATTGCTAGCTGCCATGTTTCAGGCAATACCTAAGTCAAACTTGGTGTAATCATGCCATTTTTTAGTGTCTTTAGCCTGATACTTGTATAGTCTGGTAAGTGCAATGTTCTCCAAACAATATGCCTCAGTGAGATCCTGCTCAAGATGACAGAAGATGACAAACATTACAATGAGTTCTTGCAATCTCAAAAACAAGCTGGGTATCATAGTCATTGAACTCTGAACCCATTTGATCGACATGCTTATGAGAAAATTTCTATTATTTGATAAACATATTATTTGGTGTGAGATATCAAGACTAAATAATTACTTATTGTAATCCATGACATATCTATTAGCAATCTTCATAATGCCAAGTATGATCCTCTGATGGGTACAGGTGTAGTGATCTGAGGCAACAAGTCAGGTTTTTGGATAATGTCAACTGCACTAGGAATGCCAATGGCAAATAAAATGGTGGCATGGGATGTGGCTCAATAGGGTAATTCTGTTTTTGAGCCAAGCTCCAAGATGAGGTCTGAGTTCGAAAGTGAGGAAAAGGCTGCTTGGGAGGGTTTTGGGGCAATGTCTAGATGGGTGCCAGTAGACTGAGAATGAGACTGTGAATGTGAGACCTAAGCTTGAATGCCATAGTTTGAGGCTGGCTCAGTCTTTAAATTTGTCAAGGATAATGTTTTAGAGGGGAGATGGAAATAAAAGTTTGCCATTGAAGGGGTTTGAAAGATTAGACATGGGGGCTGAGCGCTAAATGTTGAACTTGAAGGTAAGTTACAAAAAAGAAAAAAAAAACTAATGCTAATGCAGTAGGAATCTCAGTAGAACCAGGTTTTCAGTATCAAACTCCACCTAGCAAAGCAGCACACAGGAGTAGTTGTGCATACATGCAGCTATTTGTATGTAGGTTATATACATTGCCCATTCTGGGTCACCAATCTGCTGAGCTCATCAAACAAAGTTGGATGGCAATATATACCAGGTATGTGTGTCCCAAAGATCCTCCTCACTCAAGTTCAGCATGCATAAGTGTCCTAAATGTCTCAAGCCCTTTTCCAGTGATTGAGATATCTAGCCCCATCTTGCAAAACCCCACAGCCCATGTCATGACAATGATTGAACTATGCACATACTTTGAAATCCCTCAGTTGTCCAATGGTTTTTCTCATGATGATTTACAAAGAAATTTCCTCCCTACCACCATGCTCTATTGGATTTAGCTCTTCCACCACAGCAACTAGCTGCTCAAATGCTACCTGACTTGGACTTTGCAGCTGGCAATATTGATATTCAGATGGAAGATCCTCCTCCATCTCCAGATTTGCACTCATAGGTCATGGACTACTTTGAGAGTGCATTTACTATGTATGGAATGGGTGAAACCTTTCTCTTGTGGTTTCAAAAGAATGAATACTTGGAATTGTGACATTCCAATTTCTATTATCCTTTTGCATTGTCAAGATTGGATGATGGCAAGATTTCTTTCAAAATCAGGGCTCAGCATGGCTCTTATCAACAAGTATCAATGGAGGTGGTACGTGGACTCAATATCTAATTGATACATGTAAATTTATAGGCTTGTAGGACCTTTCCCTTTTATTCAAAACAGCATAAGATTTACACCCTTGCATTAAAATGCTGAATGATTGGGCAAGATGTTTCTCTGACAGCAGCATGAGGATGTCAGTATCTTCATAGCATCAGCTCACCAGAGAAGTACTCTTAGATGATTCAGACTCTAGTGACCATGCATATTTGATACAGTTAACCAATCAACTCCTCAGGTTGATGGAGCTGTGAAGCAAATGATGGGGACAGGTCCATGGATGAAACCAGCAACCAGATGGACATCCAGCAAAGCATTGACAAGAACAGAGCTGCTATTAGCACAAAATATCACATCTTGAATTTCACCATGTTTGCCTTGTGATGCCATGGTGTATCACATCAATGCCTTCTTTGCATCCTGGAGGTCAAGCCCCATACAGACATACCCATTGCAGCTTTGCCACCATACTTGCCTCAGATTGTCATGCAAGTACAATTTGCTTTTGATGCTTATCCAGACCTTCTCCATGTCTTCATCATCATCATCATCTTTGGACAATCCTGGATAATGTATCCATTCCCCTATGATGAACTACATGAGGTGTATGACAAACACTTGGTCAGATTCAGAGACAAGGACACATTCAATCCAGCAAAAGCATCCAAGCAATCAAGAGTGATGGACATCAGTCAATACCACCATGTCATTCCTTTTTCAGAGGTTCTTGAGGCTGATGGATCAAGCTATAGCTCCCCATTTCAGCATGCCATGAGGCTTATCACAAATAGTTTGAAGGCAAGGTCACTTTATTGCAGCTCAAATAGAAATGCTTAGCATTTCCTTAGTGACTCAAGTATTATCAAAGGCAATCTCTGCTTGTGCATGATGGCAATGAGTTGCATTATTACTCAATACATTATGTCACAGCTTCTCATATAGTGTCCCAGTTCAGTCATCACTATTCATTTTTCCCTATTCTGATCTCTGGAGGTTATATTACAAAATGTTGATTATGTTGATTGTTTAGTGCATCCACACTGCATGATAGTGTACACACCAATGTTATCATGTCATGTGATATAAAGTATTTCAAAATGTTTGGCACACTTAGTCAATACCACTGGTACACCTTAACAAACACACCTAGAGCACTAAAATGACTATGAAAGTGTTGGGGGCACACATTAGAAGCACACTATGAACTCATTAGTAATACTAAAAATGCATTACCAACACATACTATGAACACACTATGAACATACTACAAACACACTTAATGCATTTGTACAATTTGTAGTGTGTCCTGTCCTGCATTCTATTTTATCTACATGCACCATGCATTTCAATTTGTATAAAATCATTAAATTCAGGATATGAAACATAAATCATGGCTTTCAAGCTTTGTACATCACTACTTATCATCACTCTTTGCATCCTCATCACTGTCTTTATTTTGCCTTCTGCATCCTTGTCACTATCTTCATCATTCCTCATCTTCTGCATTCATATCACTGTCTTCATCCATGTCATTTTGATCTGCATTTTCCTCTCTCTCACCATCTTCATCAGATGGGAGGTTAGCTAGCACATCTATTCCCAGTGTCATTATGACATACAGAGTCTAGAGAACAACCCTCTTACCTTCAGCATATGACCACACCAGCCCTTTTTCATTTCTATAATTGACCATCATTATGTACAGATGATCATACCATTTGCAAAACTGCCTAATTGTTTATATGAGAAGTCAATCCCAGGTGGCAGCTTTGATGTTCCATCAGCATTTCTCACCCTCCCATTCCAACCCAAAGTGTGTCTTTGGATATGTCCAATCTGCAAAAAAAAAGGTGAATAATTTGTGGAACAATGGTGAACATGAAAGGAATCTCACCAAGGGTGAATATGTCTGCAGTATGGAAGTTATGCTCTGGGTGGTCTTGCTGCCATAGGATGACTGCAGATGGTTCATGCCTCCCCACATAATGCTCCTTGAGCATATATATGCATTGAAGAATGACAAAATTTGAGAACCTTGAGGCTATATTGGAGGTTTGAACAAACCATGAAGTCTACCTTTTCTGTCACATCCACTTTGTCAACACTGTGGCATTTTCTGAAGCCTTTATTAAGTGTGTTAATGTATCATAAGAAAGTGGACAAGATGTTTATAATAAAGGGGTATTGGCATGTAGATTGCCTATTTTTTTATTTTGTTGGTGAATATGACTTGCTTGCTGCCATCAGAGTCAAGTTGTGGACCTGGGTTATGCTGAGATCTGAGGCAGCCCAGGATTTAGTCTATGCATGGAAAGCAAAGTGACGCCTCACCCTTTTCTCTACTTCCTTTGCATTGTTAGCTAGCATTGTAGCTCACTCTGTTGTAGCAGTAATCCTTGAGTCTTTTGTTTTGCATTTTCACTAGCCCTAGTCACTCCTTCATTTGCTTCCCATGGTGAACCAAATCAATCCTCACAAGGCTATCCCACCCCACTACCTCTCCAACAGATTCCTCCCTCTCCAACAACAACTTGTCGACAATTTCAACATTACTCACGAAGATACTACCCAATGCCTCCACAACATCTGGACAACCCAGAACCTCCTCAACAGGCAAGACTGGGACCAGCACCTAGAGCAAACAACTGAGCAGGAATGTGCCACCCATGAACAGCACCAGCACAAACTCAAACAAGCTCAACTTTCCAAGGAGCATGAGGAGGAAAAAGCAAAAAAAGAAGAGCAGAAGAAAAACTGAATGAAATTCCTCCCATTCCAGGATGTCCCTCCCTCATCTATTATTCCTATTACACCTTCCCCTCTTGCCCTGCAAAAGCTCCACAAAGGTGAATATGTTCCTTTTTATTTTTTCACCAACAAGGGACTTACAGATGCCTGCACAATATCGCACTCTGTTGACAATGATGTGCTGGCCCTTATGCCTGATGACAATGACCACCACTCCTTTGTACCCATCACTTCAGCCAAGGCCAAACAAGCCACAATTCAGAACCAGGACCTCATATGACCCCAGATCGATGAAATAACCTACCATGTGCTACAAGTCATGAGAGAAGCAGACTGGCCACAAAACTGCATCAATGCAATGCTCCACTTCTGGCTAAACTTAGGATCCCACGAGTGGTGGCATGACAACAATGAATCCGCACAGCAGGCCCTTGTTATCTACCAGGCTACATACTGTTGTCAATAGCATGACACCTTGGGCACCCCCTACTCCTTTAACCCCAAGCATATCAACCAGAAAGCTTTGTGCTCTATCAAAGTCAAAATAATGGATCAGAAGCACCAAGCCACAGAAAAGAGAGCACATACTGTAGGAGCTTGAGGCTCTCTATGGTTATATACCCCCTTTTTGCAGCTTTTCAGGTTCTCATTCATCATCATCAAGAGTCGTCTCCAAGCACCTCATATTGTAACATTTGCCTTAATTTACTGGTATTTACCAATGAGGCACTTGATTGTAATCCTGGCAACTGTCTGCTGGCCCACCAGGCATGGTTAACCAAATCTACCTGGCAGTTGCCAATTGACCAAATTGAAATGTATACCAATGCATTAGCAAGCATCAACCTGAGGTATACAGTGAGAAAAGAATATATTTTATATGATTTTCTGTCTTGGTGCACAGGTAATTGAAGAGAATTGGTATATGACACATCTTTTCAAAATTAGTAACAAAGAACAACTACTCCTCGACATCATCCTCGTTATCCTCATCATCAGCTTTATTGTCAGCCTCACTGTAGTGCCAACCAGGTTCTGTCATATTTGCCACTGCTCCTTCCACAGCAAAGTTCCAAAGGGGACCTCACCATAGCGAAAGGAAATGTGCACATAATCCTCAATACAGTGCAGCCTGTTGGTTAGCATATGCATGTATACCTTCCTCATAATGCTGATTCCCCTCTATCTTGCATCTCTCATCCCACCATTCCACTTTCCACCCCATGAATACAATGACCCTATGCATCTCCTCCTTGAGTAATAAAACTTCTTCATTATATCTTGTGGCCTGTGCATGCAATTTCAACCATTCAATATGCAATGCTGTCAATCAGGTTAGCCCAGTGCAGGTGAATAGCAGGTACACATACCTTCATTCAAACTTTCATTCTCCCTGAGGGCACCCACAGTCTTCCATATCCATGATGTTGTCTGTTGGCCCTCTCCACTTTCTTTTCTCAGCTTTTTTGCAGCCATGGGCTTATTGATATTGCTGGTTGCACTTGCATCAGCAGTGACAATGTCCTGTGACAGAAGCACCTACAGCTCATCTTCCCAAGGACCATGACCACGCAGTGTGAGAAGAGCGTGTTGAGCCAGTTGGTATTTCTCAGCCAACAGGTTGATTTTGTTGGAGAGGCAGTCAATGAGCCCATTGGTGCATGTGTTTGAGCATTGGCCACAAATGTTCGTGTGCTTATATTTGATGAAGTGTGTTCATGTGTGTAGATAGGTATGGAGCTTGCCCAGAGCATCGCGGCACTGCAACTCCTGGAGCTTCTACTTAATTGCATCAATGCCAAAGGTACAAATATCCCTCTGATCCACTTGGTCAAGACATGAAGGAAGTACTATCAGGACCTTTTCCAGCTCTGTCTTTAATGATTAGGGAAGTTTTGCTAGGAGCATTGTGATACCAACCATGTAGACTGGTTGGATCGCTTTGAAATGGAGAATTTGATGAAGGAGCATACTATGGCATTTTTTCAGTTCAGCAAAGTAAGTGGCTGTATCAGATAACTTGTTCTTGATGTCTAGCTTGAGATGCTGCCTACATTGCAAAGAACAATGAGTCAACTTGAAGTGTATGTGTGCAATGGGAAAAATGACTGGAATTCCTGCAGTAAAAGACCAAGGCTGATGAATGAGCTAGGTGACATTTCATATTGTGCTGGTCTCCTGCTGCCCACTATTGCTTTCTTGTCTCCCTTGGCCAACTCTGCACGTATGTCAGCTTTAAAAGCAACTAAGGGACATATTGTTAGTTGTATTTGAGCTAGGTGAAACTGAGATTGAGACTTACAATTCTTGGTGGTGAGGTATGGATTCAGTTGGGTCTTGTTGGATTCCCAAGCTCGGGCCATACTGGCTCATGCTTCACAGTGTTCTGCATCAATTGCATGGTCAAATTCCTCAAGTACACCCTGGTGGTGATGAGTTTCAGAGGACACCATGAGAAGTCATTTGTGTAGCAATCCACCTTCAATTGCAATACTTAGTGTTCTGTACATAGTACAATGTCAGCACATACCAATGCCAATGAACTTGTTTCAGTTGTAATGGCCAATTTGACAGCCAATGGTATCATGGGGAGCACTGGGCCCTATTTCCTTGGTGCTGCTTGCCACATAATTGATATCAGCCCATGCCTATTCAACCTCTTCCTCATCTGTTCAACCAACACTGGGCATCAAATTGAGAGAGTGAGAGATAGCACAATCAGTCACGTGTGCTGGGTGTTGCAACGGTAGTATTCTATTTCGGACTTTTATTACTAAGCTACTGTTTCTGAAAGAAAGGTTTAGACTCTTCTTATCTTTCTTATTTTATTATGCTATCCTTTTTATTTATCATATAAGTCAGCTATGTATCTCTTATCATATGATATCATAAATAAGGTCCATATGGTCATTGAATGATAACAATAGTCCTATCACATGATCTTTGATCATGTTCTAGAACATTTCCTTTTACCTACAGTAACCACAATAGATACAAACATACTGTAGAGGTATATAAACTGGGACTTATTTCCAGAGACAATAAGTTGCTTTCACACCTTAATTGCTACTTCCACTGTTTGCTCCTTTCAGTCCCTCACTCTAGTGTAAGTCTCCTACATTAGTCTCATCCCTTCGTTGCACCTGCACCTAGCGGAGTCATTGCACTTCATTACTGGGGTGTGAAACTTTGGAATGCCAAATATGAAGCATGTTGTGACCACTATCAAGAGCAGTTGAAGTTCTGCCAGAAGGTCACTGATCCTCTTGAGGTTGACCTTCCACTGGCAAGTGATGTCATAGGACATGACCACAGATAGTAGGAGAAGAGGGACAAGACTTGAAAAGAAAATGTAATCCATGTTGCAGTACCTAACATTCAGTTAGAAACTTAGATGTGTCAGGAATTTTTAAAAAGCTTCTCAGCTTCACTTACCATTTGCCCTTCTATAGGTCACCAACACTATTTGGTCGAACAAATTTGTAATGGGCGCATATGAAGAGGCCAACACTGGTCAACCATAGGCCAGTTGTGTACTTCAAGTTCATGTGTGCCATAGACTTGAAACCACTGCATGTGCTAATCTGCAAATGAAGTTAGGCTACAAGGATACAGGTACATAGATGGCGAGCCACATATGTCTTTTTGAGTAATGTATTTTGAAATATGGTCCCAGTAGGGCTGCTGAGGGATGAAGTATGCTAGTCCAGTATATAGACCAGGGTCTGCCTTGTTGGATGATATGTTGTGATTTTTCAGCTGAGAGTTCATGTCCATAGCCAAAATGAGGAAGTATAGGAATCTGTATTAGAAGTCTGATTGTTATGATAAAGGTAGTTAGTTTGGACTTACTTGCACGATGGTTTTGTATCTTTCCAGTTATCCGGCAGATTAATGTTAGGATGTGGACATGCTGGGCACATGACCATGAGCTCACCAGGACCTGTCCAATCAACATCACCCTTCACATTTCCTTGACTGCCATGTTTTAATTTGGGGTGGTGGGTTTGCCGTATCATGTGAAGAAATCCAGGGTAACATGTCTAACCAAGGCTGGTCAATTACTCAGTTCTTGGATACACTGTATGTTGACTTACTGCAGGCAAATTGATTTTGGTGCTACCAGTGAGTAGCTCAAGCATGCAGTAGTACTCAAATGCTGAACTTTTGCTAGACCACATGAGCCAAAGGAAATGCTGTAGTACCTGTTTCATACATGCAATGTGTGGATTATGCACAGTTGCAGGAAACCAGCCAGTGCAAATCAGCTGCTGTCAATAGGACACTTGTTTGTCATAGCTGCAAAAACTGACATCCATAGGATGGATCCCACTGACATCCATTACAAGGAAATTGACATGTTCTTGTTCTGTGCTGACACAATATGGAGCCCGAGGTCTTTCAGATAAACACACTGAAAGAAAGAGCCATTCCACATTTGTTTTGGTCAGTGATTAATATCACCACTTTTGGTAGGAAACCTCAGCTGACCTTGATATTGTGTAATGGTAAGATTGGTGTGCATCCACACAGCATGTTTGGCAAACCACCTCCATTCCAAGGCAGTCATTACAACAGTATAGCCTTTCATTTCCACCTCCTGGGGAACATGCACACAGCAAGTTGTCCCACGATTCATGGCTCTCCAGTAGAAGATTCTTCAAAAGGTATTCATCACAGTAACTCTTGTCTTCCTGCCCAAACCATTCCAATAATAGTGCATCCTAGAATAGAAAAGTAAGGAAAAGGCTTCCAATAATAAATTGCACCACTAACCAAAGTTTGATATCTCTTTGCAATGTGTTTTGTGACATCTGTGGCATAGCTATGGACCTCGATGTCACCCTTGGTGAACTGGTTGACATTATATTGCATGTGAAGGTAGGTCTGTTCTTTATCATCTGAGTATTGGTTAAGTGCTGTATGGCAAATTTTCAGAGTCAATGCAAGACAGGTGAAATGCTGACAACTGTCAAAAGAGATGCAAACCATCCTAGAGTGAGTGACATTGTCATCACTGTCATCAGAGCTGTTATGGTAAACCTCCACCTTTCATTTTTTCTTGGACTGGGCCATGTTGAAGAAGGGTTGAAGATTGGTGAATGCATTAGAAAATACCTGGCTGGCTTACTGCTGGTCCAGGCACTGGGGGTGAAAACAACTCAGAAAGAAGCTCAGACACAAAGGGAAGTAACTTGGTCACCCAATCCTCCTTGCCAGATTCAGCTGCCAGTGAGCAACTGCCTAAGATATTGATATCTTGAGTTTGCCCCTATAGCCTGTGGATTTAAACCTGGGTGAGGGTCATGAATGACAGCATGACCATTGTCTCTTTCATCTCCATGCACACACTTACATCATGGTTAACATCTCTTCCCCAGCTGCAGCAGGCCGTGCTCCTGCTACCCTCAATGCTGCAGCCAATGATGAGAAGGAATCCATCTCCATCCCTGTCCTCCATCACTGTGGGCACTGCACAGTTGGTGTCAACAATGTTCGGGATGGCAGTGCTATAGGCACTGTTTGCATACCCAACTGCTGTGGTAAGTACTTTACTCTTCACATAACACTGCATGCTAATTATGTATAGTCGTCAGTCAACCTCATTGCCCAGACTGTTGCCCAACTCCTTACTCAGCATCAGTACCTGAGTTCCTTCCACCAAGCCATTTATCACATTATGGCTGAAAATGTGATGAATGTTAAGGAAGATGAGGGTGAGCTTAAGTCAGTAATTGACACCATGGAAGCACCGCTGTCACTGTCACTGTCACTATCACCATCACCTCTCCTGGTCAGAACACCCATTTCCCCATGTGACATCAATCCCCCTGTCAGAACACCCATTTTTTCACCCAGGATTTCTGAGCGTGCCATCATGATCAGTCTTGTTCAGTCTCCCTATAGAGGCTCACAATAGTGTGACCTACTTCATTCCCAAGCCAAACTCAAAGGGACCCTTCTACTGCATTTCTCAAGGTTTGGTGGTCAGAATTTTCACCAACTGGTAGGTTTGTATCACAAGCAGTGATCCACATGCTAACCTTTGTATATGCTAGGCCCTTGATCTCTTCCTTGGTCATTGGGGTTAAGACCAACTCATACAAAGCATATGACACCTGGGATGAGGCAGTCAATGCTTTCATGCCACTTGTGGAGGCAGGTGCACTGAAGGTCCTTCATATTTGAATATAATTACTACATGTTGGCACATGCTGTTTTCTTTTTGTGGTCATCTACATTGCTGTATGTTTGTGAAATACATTTCTTGGTGCACGATGAGAATAGTATTGCAAGTGAGTTTTGATCCTATGAACTTTGTACGTTTGCCTTGCGTCAAGCAATCACTTACGCACATTAGTTACTATTCTAATATACAATAATACACCAAGTGACGACTTGGATATTAGTTGTCATAGTATCTAACCATGCTTTAACACCAACTACTATGATGTAAGTGTCTCTTTCCAGGCCATTGTTTGCTCACCAGTTCTCTCCTGCAAGTGAGGTCATATCAATTTTATTGCCTGATTTGCTGGACCGCCACTACTTAACTTAGCTGGTGGTGCCAAGTCTTGCTTCTTTTTTACTTGTCCTGTTCATTGGTTCCTTTCCTGTTCATGATCTCTTTCCTCTCTTTTAGATTGCCCACCATATAAACCAATGCCTTGTCCTTGCAAATACAAGACTAATGAGGTGCACCTGGCTACCACACATGAAAATTGTCGCAGGTATTATAAAAGGTAAGTACATAACTCAGGTCTCAAACAGGAACAAAATACTATATCATGGTCACTGTAGGCATAGAGACAAAATCAACATGAAATGACAAGGGCAGTGTGCTCAAGTGAATCAGGAAAGGGATCCTGATTGGCTAGAATGGTGAGTTTTGCCACCAAACCTCTTTGTGTCCTGCTCATTGCTCTGGCAGTGAGCCTACACTCACAGAATGTTTGCAAGTGGTAAAAGAGGTGAAAGACAACCTAGTGAAACTTGCTAGGTCCCTTTGAGAGTTTGCAGAGCGTATCCTATCCCAATATGTAGCCTCCTTTTCACATGATGATGATGATGAACCCAAGGAACAAGGGGACTTGCAAATCATTGAACATGCTATCACTGACGTGGAGGAAATCCATCAAAGGGCGCATCACAGCCAGGATGAGATATACAATTGGTGCAGAGTGTGTCTCAAATGGCATGCGAGTGATGAGATCTGCCACTCGATCTGCCTTCTAATTTCATTTCTGGAGGACATTCTTTGCCTGGCTATGCAGGGTAGTTCCATACTTGCAAAGGCTGACTTTCTTGATCAGTTTATATATAGGCAGTGCAGTTGATTAGTTTCATGTTACCCCAAGTCAGCCATCATTTCATCTAATTCT
This sequence comes from Tylopilus intermedius, assembly GCA_038091255.1. Lineage (NCBI taxonomy): Eukaryota > Fungi > Basidiomycota > Agaricomycetes > Boletales > Boletaceae > Tylopilus > Tylopilus intermedius. The sequence continues at coordinate 9,730 of JBBPOD010000224.1, read as the reverse complement.
ATCACTTTGAATGTTCATTGATGTGAAGAAAACATATCAACTTGATATTAGAATGGGACAAAAACATACTCGACAATCAAATCTGAGTACTGAATGCAATGTGTTTACCTTCAATCCTGTTTGATGACATGATCGTCTGCCTGAGAAGCTGGAGATATATGTTTCTGACCATGGCTAAAATAAAAAGGGTAGAACTTGAGTAATTGATTTCACATTTAGTACAACACTTACAATGTTCAGCTTTGGGTTATCTACTGCATAGCCTATTGAATGTCATCCACAGCTGCTTTCCAAAATGCTACCTGCCAGTTGCTTGACTCCATTGTCAACCCAACTCCCCACCATCCAAAAGCAGCCACAACACTGTAAAACCCATTAATCCAGGTTTGTCCAACTCATTCCAATCTCCTTCCACATTGCAAGGGTTTTGGAGGGGTTCACCTTGAGTAGAGGAAGTAAGAACTTGCCAGGGGGGCTGGACAGTAGACCACCATGCCCAGAATTGTCCTGAGAACTTTTCCAGACCATGGATTAGCGGGTGACCATTCCATGCATGTGAGATCCACCAATGGATCACTTCTGGGCAGTTTTTGTTGCCTAGAGCATGCATAGTGCCTTTTTCCATAGCAAAACCAGACAAATATTCTAGGTTGCAGAACATTGCAAGTAGTCCACAAAAGCAATCGCAGGCCTTGATGGCATCAAGGTAGTGATATGTGGGCGAGAACCACTCAGGGCAGCTATCGAGGAAAATAGAAGCTGTTGAGTGTGGATTGGGCAAAGATGTGCCTAAAAGTAGTTGGTTAAGTAAATCAAAGTTCACATGTGATGTCACCAGGTTACCAACTTGAACCAATCGGCTTCTCAAGTGAGTCATGTTGAACAGTTGAATTACCGTGGTTGCCAGTTGGCCCATCTTCTTTGGTCAAATTCTGCAGGTTGTTGGAGGAGGGAGCAGAATCCATCAAACCCTCATGTGGACCATAGTCATTGTTGCTAGATTCTGAATCATCACCTGGCAAATGCTATGGATTGCCACTCTTTTGGGGGAGGTGCTGGTGGTCCCAGGAACTTGAATGCCATCGTTACTCTCCAAACAAGAAATTGATGGCTGAGGGGCATGTGGGGCTGGAGGATGCTTGGTATGGGAATTACCATCTGGCAGATCTAGGAGTCATGCATTCGATCAAGGGAGCTCATCATGAGGGGGATGCTTGTTATGGGGCTGTGCATCCATTTGGCAATGCTCATCATGAGGCAGCCTGTTTTCAGGACCCTCATCATGCAAGTCCATTTGGGAATGCTTGTCACAGGGTCACAATTCTGAATTAGAAGGTGTGAAAGTATCGTGGACAGTGTGCTAAGTGGGCAACTGCAATACTCAAGATGATGCTGCCAAAGCATAAGAACCAATATATAAATAGAGTTCACAACACTTACATTGATGTACAGATGACTCAGAAAGTTTGGGATAAGATTTTTTACAACATTGTAGAACAGCAATTATTCTGTTGGTCTCATATGGATATAGTCAACCTTCCGAGCTGTGAAAGGGAGAGGCAAGTGTTGGTGTTGGGTGTGTCCATTCTCCTGATTGCTGTTATTGTTGTTACTGTTATTGCTGTTGCTGCTATTTGTTTCAGGATTGAACTGTGATTCTGAGGCAGAATCTTGATTTCAGGCATGGTGTTTGTGTCGCTTCTTTTTCAGTCTGGGCTTAGGTTGCATAGTCAGGGAGGGATTGGGGGAGTTGATATCATCAGCAGGTTCTCTGTGACAAATAGTAGACTCATCTTCTAGTAGCCTTTGTGCATTCCTTTCTGCCTTGGCTAATAGAATGGCAGTCAGATTGAAGTAGAAGGTATATTATGTAGCTTACAGTAGCACATCAAGAGATACTCTTGGAAAGACTTTGTAATGAGCTTGAACTTCTCCGTGTTGTACAACTGCCAGTTTCAAGGAATAGGCTGCTTATCACTACCTTCGTGCATTCTAGGGTCATTATAAATGATACATTGGGAAGCAATAAACACAGAACAATTTACAACAAGACAGTGATTTGACTGCCTTTGCATGGTTCGGGACCTCCAATTAGAAGAGTACTAGTAACATGCATGCTAGCAAGCAAAGGGCCAGCAAAAGCAGACAGGTGGTCAATGGCACTGAGGGAGGGCCACTAGTAGAGGTGGTGGTGAGAAAACAGTAAAAAAATGGACACACTCCTGATGGTCAATGGGATCCTTAGAAGAGGGGGAATTGAGGGCCTTGGTCCAAGTCTCTGTAGCTTCTTGTGCTTTGTTCTTTGCCAGGTCAGTGTAACATGTGTACTCGCTTTCCAGAAGGTTGGAGAAATACTCCTGCATGAGCCAATCTCAGAAACTTGTCTGCGCACAACCATGAATGTCCTGGAAAGTGCATTGACACTGAAAGTCCTCTTTAGCAACATTGACAATGTGGTCTTTGGACCACTGCTGATGGGCTTGAAGCACTTTGGGTTTCTTCACCAAGACACCTGATAGCTGAGCTAATAGACATGCCCATGAGTCATTTTTGGAGTTTGTACATCTGCCAACGTTGTGGTTGGTAGTTGTCCAGTACTCTAGCCATGCATGAATTGCCTTGAGAGCAAACCATGTCATCAAATATTGATTTTATAATAAACAAAACAAACAGCACCTTTCGCATTGATTGAACTTTGTTCCGTTTTTGCTCCACCTCAGCAAGCATTAGCACCTCATCAGCAGGTGTAGAGATAGCTTCTGCTGGCGGGTCCTTAGTAACTTACTGGCATGCTCCAGAGAAAACATTGGAAGTAATTGTTGATGATGGTGTTAAGGTATTCCTGAGAGCATAAAGAGCTCATGAGACATGCAGCTTTGTATTCTTCCAGGTGGCTGGTTAGGAACTCAAGGCATAGTCCTTTTGCCCAATTTTTCTTCAGCTTTTCAATGGGGCACATAGGATTGGAATGTTGTTCTCCAGGCAATGGAGCACAAGACTCATTAGCTGAGCTGCTTAGCAAATATGTCAAAAGCAGGTGATCAAAAATATCAAGTACATGTACAGCATCATAGTGACAAGCAAGGCCATTGCAGATAGGCTGGCAGGATGATAGATGAAGGTGGAAAAAAAAAAAAAAAAAAAAAAAAGGAAAACATTAACTGCACTGCAATCATAGATGGCAAGGCCAATGCGGTTTGGAGCTGTCTGACCAATATGCAGAATGATATTGCAATATAATAATTGATCATGTAAGGATATACAAGAAAGCTTTCAAAGCCCAACAGGTTGAGCCAAGCAGGACAGCAGACAGGGGTGTTTTCTGAAAGAGTAAACAATGTTGCCACAAAATCCATCAAGGGTTCTCCCAATTGCCATTTAATGTTGGCCAAAATCTACAATATGGGCTGCTCCAAGTCCGTGTCTATCTGTGGTGCGATCCAGGTCAGTCTGTTGTATCCATATCTGGTTCATGTCATCCGTCTTGGTCCAGGTTCACTGGACCAACTTCTAACACTTCATATTGATCCGGATATGATGGCTTTCCTTTCTTCTTACTTCATTTGGTTGTTCCTGTTGTACATATAACCATTTGCAGTACCATTGCTGATCCAGACCATTGCTAGACAAACTTCATATCCCTCCATGTGGACCTAGGTTTATTTTCTATCACTTAGACTTTGTTAGACATCATTCCCATACACTTCACAGAGACAAGAGTCACCCTGGAAGTTTTTCTTCACATTTCCAATGGTTGTGGCTATGTAGTCTCCAGACTTAAAAACCTTGTCTCTGAATGAACAGACACTTCTTCTTTCTGTGCAAAGGTCACCTTCCCGTGTGCAGGTTTGCTCTCAGTTGCTTGCAGATGACCTGTGTGTCATCCTCAGTCATCTCTAGTCTGGACTTCATTAGGTCCAGAACCTCTGTTTCACCTTTGTCTTTGTCTTGTTCTTCTCTCACCAACCTAGGTCTTGACCCTGTCGTCTCCCTGCTTGCCATCCGTGTCTTTCCACTTCACATCTGCTCCAGATCTACTTCAGTCCAAACCACTTCCCACTCCCATCATTTTGGATCTGCTTTAGAGCGTTGAGAGTAGTGTTACTCACTCCTTTCATATCATATGAATCCTAGGACACTTCCATTGTGTCCACACTTGCACCCCTTTCTTGCATCCTCACATAGGATTACCATTACTACAATGCGAGGCAAGTTCCCTCCCCCCCTCCTTTCCTTTCCTCACTCACCATTTGTCTCCCCTCCCTCTTCCTTTCTTTTCTCCTCTCATTTCTCTCTTTCCCTCCTTTTTGGGGCTTCATGGCCCACGCCTGTGGACCAGACCCACTATACAGCATTACTTGCATGTGGCACTGCTCTCCACAACATGGTGCACCCATGTTAACCACATGTCCTACTTTTACATGAACCCCTTGGGCCCAACACTCTTTGCATTCCTACATGCACTCGCCTATACCATCACCACTGCACTCTTAACATGCTATTCCCAATGACACAGGCAGCAGATAAGCTTCTCACCACCATTGCCTCCCTGCAGCCTCCCCAACCAGCACCCTCCTATGCATTAACTGCATTCCCATCCTTACTAGAGGCAAGCGAGTGCCTCCAAGCATCCAGCTTTATCCTCTGCTGACACCTCCCAAATGGTGCACAAACAAAGCTGGTCATTTCACACCCCTGAAAAGAACTCTGATGGCAACCTGCCCACCTGTGCTGTATGCCTTAGCATCAACCCCCACATCATCCCAGTCATTGAATGCAACAAAGCCACCAACTAGCAGCTGTGCTCCAGGTGGCAGTGCTGCAAAGGATGCCCTGACAACCATACCCATGCCCACCTTTGCTCTAGCTGTGGAGCTGTGTTCCACAGAGCTCATGGCTGCCCTTGCTGCCAGAGGCACCCAGGTGCAAACTTCCTATAAGCCAGACCAGTGGCAATCCCTCATCTGAAAAGCTAATCTTACTGTACAATGTGGCAACATCCCTGATGAACTCAAATATGGATTCATAGTAGACTTTCCCTTCATTCACACACACCAATCACCACCTAATTTCCCATCTGCTGACATTTACCAAGCACAACTTAATGACATAGTTCAAAAAGAGATAGATAAAGGTAGATACATTGGACCTATCCCCCTCTCAGACATACATAATGCCATTGGCCCATTCCAGTCTTTACCACTATTTATTATTACTAGACCCAGTCATCCTGAAAAGTTTAGACTAGTCAAAAACTTTTTCTTTCCTTTAAAACCCAACCACACTAACCCTTCACCCTCCATTAATTCCCACATCAATTCCCACAATTTTCCTGCCCCATGGGGCAAATTCTCCATTGTATACCAGTATGACTCCCCCCAAGCTCTGAAGCTGCAACATATGATGTTGCAGAGGCATACTGCACCATTCCCCTTCACCCCACTCAATGGCCTATAGCAGTGGTATGTATTTCCTTGACACATGGCTGCATTGACACATGCACTGCCTTTGGGCAATATCATCAGTGGGCACTGGCAGTTACAGCCACCTCACTGATGCAGTAGCAGAACTTTTCCAGTTACATGGCATTGGCCCCTCAGGCATAGATAAGTGGGTTGATGACCACATCTTTTTCTGCATTCATTGCAAACACCTAGCTGATTACAACACATTCCGGCATGCATGGGACCAAGAGATAGATATCATTGGTAGGATGCAGCAAGGCAGCCGCAGCTCGAATTCCTTATCCTATCTATTGCTCAAATCTCGCCTTTTCCCCAACACTTCCTCATCCACAGCAACAACACCAGCATCATTGAGAGCTGGAGAATTGGACACCACAGGAACAAGTCTGTCAATGAGACTTTCAAGTGCATCTACCATCTCCTCAATAGCCCTTTTTTCCCAGTCCAATCCTTCCTCCCTATCTTTGTTCCGAGCAAGCATAACCCAGCCAATGACCCCTCAAGAGGCATTTACGGCCCCACTAAACACCTCCTTCCTCATTTCCCCATTCCAATCCACCTTACAAACCTTGTCTGCGATTTCAATACCCTCCTTTCCCCCTGTGAGGTCCATGCCCTCCACAATGGCCACTACTCCGCTCCCAATGCTAAGGTTATCAACTGAATTTAGCAGGAACAAGAGCTTGCTGCAGCCCTCGACCATCAGTAACATGAGCTCAATGCCATCATTGCTCAAATCCTATCAGACCTCTAACAGCACACCAGTATGCTTCAATACTGCCATTCCCTTTTCTCGGGACAGTGGCCATACCACTTCCAAACTGCATTCATACAAACCCAACCTCACACCTGCACCCTCCTGCCTGCACCCGTATTGCCTTGCCCATTAATGCCTATTCCTTTGGCTCCCCAGTCCCACCCCATCACACACTGCCCCATCACACAACAGCAGATACTACTTACTCGATGAAAAAACCCTCAACTGAGTCTTTGCTATCATTGGCACCTCATGGGCAGACTCTACAAAGGAGCTATATAGTACTGGCCTTCTAATTTTTCATGTTTTCTATGACCTAAATAGCATACTGAATGAACAACATGCACTCATTGCCCCCAACCTCCTTGCTGCATTTCTTGCAGCCTGTGCTGGAGGCCATTTGGGCTTGGCCATTGCCAACTATGCCACAGCTCTCAAAGCATGGCACATTCTTCATGGTCTCAAGTGGACCACAGGTGAGCTCCAGTACAAAGCCCTCCTTGAGGGTGCATACAAACTAGCTCCACCATCTTCCAAGCATCCCAAATGTGCCCCATTCATAGTCCAGATCCTTGAGTAGTTCCATGCTGCCATGAACTTATCCAACCCATGTGATACTGCCATCTGTGCATGCCTAGCCTGTGCTTTCTTTTTCCTCACATGCTTGGAGGAATTCACTGTCCCAGCCATCTCAAAGTATGCTCCCACCAAACATATCTCATGTTCAGGCATCACTTTTATCAAGACCCCTCTTGAGGAAAGAAGTGGCCAAACTGCATCAAAACCCTCAAGGAACACAGTCTGTGGATTGGTGGCACCCTCCACTACCTCCTCTTAAGTGTCCCTTTTGACATTATCAAAACAATGGGCCAGTGGTCTAGTAATGCCTTCACCTCCTATCTATGGCATCATGCCCTAGTCCTTGCCCCGTTCCTTCAGCACTGTCCAGACACCTTTGAGAACCTGCAGTGGTACATCCTCCCACCTGTCAGATACATCCTCATAGCATTTGTAGGTCAGTGTCCACTCTTTCTTTAGGGGCTATGAGCTTCACTACTTTGTGTTGCTGACTCCTACACACTTGGGATCACAGCGCACTCTTGCCCAACAGGTTCAGATCCAGCTTTGGGCCAGAAAAGCCTATGGCTTTTCACCCAATCCTTTCTGTTTGTACCTACATTCCAGATCTCTCCCTCACTGGTAACTAATGAAGTGCTATGACTTTGCTAGGCACAGGTGCAACAAAGGGATGAGACTAATGTAGGAGACTTGCACTAGGGTGAGGAACTGAGAGGAGCAAACAGTGGAAGTAGCAATCAGGGTGTGAAAGCAACTTGTTGTCTCTGGGAATAAGTCCCAGTTTATATACCTTTACAGTGTGTTTGTATCTATTGTGGTTACTGTAGGTAAAAGGAAATGTTCTAGAACATGATCAAAAATCATGTGATAGGACTATTGTTATCATCCAATAACCATATGAACCTTATCTATGATGTTATATGATAAGAGATAGCTGACTCATATGATGAGTAAAAAGGATAGCATAATGTGATAAGAAAGATAAGAGAGTCTAGACCACATTTCACAGTTCTCCTTTCCTGTTCAGTCATGGACCATTGCATTGCATAGAGTGTACCCAGTCATAGTCATGGTCCCCACCAAAAGCAGGGATTATAGATCAACCTAGATGGGAAATAGCAAGCCTATTGAAAGCTTTGCAAAGTGTGATGTGGCATTGGAAGACATGTTTCAAAAGGTGTGACCATATCCTTGTGGTGGAGACTGAGGTTTATATGACCTTCATCCATCATGTTATATAAGTGATGAGGCTGCATCCACAATCCTTATATGGTATGAGTGGACTATTATTGAGAATAAGGATATAGCATCACATGTTGGTAGTGTGTTGGTAGTGTGTTGGTATGGTGTTTGTAATGGTTTGTGATGCCTAGACTTTTGACTCCTGTATTGTGCCAAACATGTGGAATGATTGGAGTTTCATAATGTCATTCATAGAAATTCACCTTGTGGCAAACACAATAAATGGGCATATCTTCTGAATGTGAAATCACCAGTCATTAAGATATAAATAGATATAGCCCCAGCCATGCTCTGCATTCACTACAACCTTCCACTGCTCTTGTTCCAAATGAAACTATATTCAACAGATTCTTCCCAAACACTGTTCCCACCAAGAAGGAACTTCATCTTATCCTTCTCATTCACTATCATATTCCATCCACCAAAACAAAAAAGAGCCTTTTTACTATCAACACTTGGAACTGAACGCTTGACACCACCTCTGAGCCAAGTACCATACTGGTGCCAGTACATTACCAGCATTATCTCCACCATTTTTTTGTAGTGTGAGATGATCCTGATGAAGGTATTGCATTGATCAGCCCTACAGAAGATACTCCTTAGTCCTGCCACCCCTTTCTTGGTGAAGTGGTATGTCCTCCTGTACATGGACACAATTGTCGAGGGCCTCCTCACCACAGTGCAAAAGCAGCATGGTGATCTCAGCTACTGTTCAGTGCTTTTTGAAATGTATCTTAACATCAAGTACTTTGTGAGACAGCACAAATTTAATGTGGTTGGACAGTGGCAAGCCAGCCATCCAGAAACTGTCCTGGAATGCCAGGACATATTGAAGTTAGGTAAGCTCATCTGATAAAACCTAGGTTGTGAATACTCTTAAATTGATTCATAGATTGGAAGGCATTATACAAAATATGTTGCAATGTACTTGAGAATGGGTGGCAGCTCATTGCAGACTGGGTTGTTCAATACTTTGGATTGTCAAAGTAACATTCAAGGTAAGTGACACTCTACATTTGGCATATTCTGCTAGTTGTGCTGATATCACATGACAGCCAAAGGTCACAAAACGAAGCAGATGCCACAAGGAGAGGTGGTTCAACCTGCTACAGTGAATGCCTCTTGACTCTGTACCACCATCATCCCCTCGTGGGAATACCCAGTCCCCCGTCAAGCACACCTGCTCCACCGACTCCCCCTGCCCCCTGCGTCTTTCGGACGTGGGGCGGAGGTTCCACGCGTTCCCCAAGGGGACGTTCAAGACCAAATTCTCCCCCCCCCACCTCCCCGCTGACGTGCTGCGTCACTTCCGCGCCCACCCTTTTCAATGGACCTGGACCACTAAGGCCGGTCCCAGTGCTGGAAAGACCTTCCAGGTGCCCACCATACCCATCGTCTGCCCGAAGGACTCAGGCAAGGTCACCCGCTGGGTGGTCTCGCTCTTCCACTCCTTCAAGGCGCACCTCAGCCCCCAGGCGCTCGATGTTGAGACCGGGAGGGTCCTCCCCTCCTATGCTCGCATCTATCAAAACAACATGCTGTTGCACTTTCGTGCACAGGCCAACCGTGCTACCCCCCCCTCACCCAAGCCGCCTGGAACTGGGGTGCCCCCCCCTCCTGCCTTGCCCAGCAGGCGTGGGAGTGGTGCCCCCCCCCCCAAAGCCCCCCCCCCAAAAGGAGAAAATTG
>JBBPOD010000223.1:0-24284 GCA_038091255.1 Tylopilus intermedius | reverse complement strand
CCTACTCAGGAAGGCATACATGGACGCCATCGTTGCCGAACGGGGAGCAAAGAAGCCAAATTTTAGCCTCGGCTGCAGCTTTGTCGGGTTTCTAGGAGCCCTCCTTGCGAAGCCTTTTGGTGCCTTGGTCCTGAGATGCAAGCCGGACAACATCGCCGCATCTCCCAGCGATCTCGGAGTTATGTTTAAGAATTCGGTTGTTCGGTTCACCCACTTTTCCAAAGCAGCTGATAGCTCTGCTATGACAACGAGAGGCATGGCCATGGGCTTTCTGAGGGGTGCGGCTATCATTGGCCGCAATTCTTCACAAAGCGTCAATATCGCCATTCCTATCCTACTCGACAAAAACGACAAGATCAAAGAGGCGTCCGTCTCTGCACTGCCGATACAAGTAAAGCGGAAACACCAGGGAGGCTGTGGTACCAGCGCCCATGTCATCAACGCGACGAAACTTGGTTTCTTCCCCGATGACGCTGCGGGACACGCGAGACCATACGTCGCGCTCGTTGCAGAACTAGGCGCAAGCGCTCTCGCCACTTCAGAAGGTAACGTGAACTTTTGCAAGCCTCCCCTGCACGCACCCCTTCGCGACGCGGCACCTCCTCCGAGATACAGTATCTGGGCTGGCGGGTGTACCCACAAGACTTGGAAAGCCGTTGACGTCGGCGAAGAATTCTACTACAAACAAATCTTGGCCTCAGATGACCTTTTAGGAGACCACCCGAGGCAGGATAAAGCGTCTCTGCAAGTAGTTCGCCAACTGTTGCCATTCTGGTCTCGTAGTCCAGTGTGGTTCTCAGAGGCAACTGACGCCGACGAGGCGGTGAAACCTGTTCCTGGAGACAATGATGAGCATTCCGAAGAGTCGGAGCTGACAGACCTGGACGAGATGGAAATCGATTGAAGAGATAGCGTGAGTCAGAGTTGTACTGGTATGGCGTGTAATCAAGTCAGTGCGGTAGTCACCCGACGATGGGAATGCACGCACCATCAATACTGCCCCTGACCTAATCTGACCCGCAGTTTTACTTTCCGTTCCATTGATGTCGGCTCACATCGTACCGGACTCTGTGATTAGCTTCACTGGAGTTGATTCACTCTCTGTATCGCAGATTTCTCACACTGGCACCTCGGCTGCACATCGAGGCCGGTGCCAGTGGCCTTTGAGTGGATTCCCGCTTTCCGCGGTCCGAGTCGCCACAGATGATCAATCCATCATTCACAGCGCATCGAACTATTCTATGGAACGTACGGCCCCCAGCCCCCGACCGAGTTCTACCGATATATAATCCATGTCTCGCACTCATGTCAGGTTGACGCTGCCGTGGCAAAGCCTCTCCCACCAAGTCAACCATGTCGGCACAGATTGTAATGCTGACAGCCGAGTTCACCGGACAGCAATTAGAACATCGCGTCTCTGCGATGTTCGCGGGCCTATCACTGACGTCGATGTGAGTCTCCCGCCGAATATTGGTGGCAGTCATTTAAACTGACTTCATCCGCACTAGTGTCTTTTTGATTCACACTGGCCAGGTCGCGGTGTACTTCTGGACGCGCGCCCATAAACGTGACGGTGTTTGGATCAAAGGTTTTGTGGGTACCTCTGAGACATCTAGAGAGTACCGACATTGACATTGACGTATATAGGTCGTGTTCATGTGGTTAGTTTTTGTCCATTGCAACCAAGCATCAACTGATTCATAAATTAGGATAGTACAAGCCTTGGAGTCGTGAGTAATCTGATACCCAATTCCCGATATCATCCTTTTAATCAACTCACTGGCAAGTGCATTGTCATCTCACATGACTGCTATTGCCCATGCTCGTGAATCTGGAATGTCCGTGGAACAGAAAAAAAGATGTTTATGGTAGGTTTAAGTTGATATGTTTCAATGAAAGTCTAATGTCATATTGTGAATAGGGAATGGGCAGCATATATTGGAACATGTGTGAGTCAAGTAACTTCAGAGTCTCATGCAGTGGCTTATCAATGACTCGGAAATCTAGGCAACAACTGAGTGTCTTGTCCATGGGTATTTTATCAGCCGCATCTATATCTGTGAGTAACAAGCACAGCATTGATTATAGATCAAGGACAGTTTATGATCTCTTCAGTGGAGACCACTAGTAATAAATCTCACATCATCTCAATAACCCTTGTATGTTCAAATCTGCCTGATTTTACATGATGCTCATCTGTTCAAGTACATTATCCTTGCTCTTGAAGGAGGCAAGCAAAATCACATCATTCAACCAATATATTATATTGATTTTGAATTAGCCTTTGGGATTCTCTCTGCACTATCATAGTAGGTGGTTTATTTAAATAGTTTGCAATGTCCACTTATAGTTCATTAGTAGTGCAACTTTTAATTCTACAGAGTATAAAATTGTGGTGTCTCTTGTGAGTTTCATATATGCTAACAACTTATTGCACCTTCCAATTTCATCAGTGCTCACTTCCTGCTTGGTTTGGATTATCCATTCTCATGGATATCTTAATATCCATAACCATTTACTGTTTTCTGAAAAGAGACAGTCCCTTTGTATCCACAAGGTTAGTGCCACCAGTTTGAATCATAACACAGGCAAATGGTCGAGTTATTGATGTTATCAACAAGATTGAATGTGTTGGTTGGCAGACTTACAAAGTTTTGTATTCAGACTGGATTAATAACAAGGTATGCATTAATTTATTGTAACTGCACTACTTACACATAACTTCAGCCTGGTTACCGGGATCACAGTTGCACTGGTAAGCATTTACTTTAAGGGACCTGAGTGTCATGAACATACTGGATGTATAGTGGATAGTAGCCCAGCTTGAAGCAGAGCATTTGCTCATGTGTTTTCCACTTGGTGGCAGTAAGTGCAGTACTTTTCACTGCAAATATTACCTTGGCTTATTGATTAACCCATCAGTTTATGCAACCTGTCTTATGGCTAAGTTAGTCTACCGCATTTTTTTTTTCTTTTTCTACTATGTCTAATGTTTGACATATCAAGCTTAATTGCAAGAGAATCTTATTTTGATGTCACATCACTTGGCAATGATGCTGAATGCCTTGGAATAGAACCAGGGATAGTATTTGCTACTCGTGCTGATGTTGAAGAGGTAGGTGTTTGAACCATCCAAAGGGATATGCAACCTCACAGCTGCCAGATTCGGAATGAAATTTCTTCCTTCGAAATGAAGTCAGCAAAATCATCAGATATATCCACATAGCAATGACCACCCATATTGTTCCTGGACTCGAGGCATAGCTTTGAGTTTTGCAAGGAGAAGGCCTTCACTGAAACACATATGCTACGTACATCGAGTTTGCATGTACATAAATGTTACACTACATAGGTTCAGCACGAGATGTCTGTTAGTTGATAAAGTGTAATCCAAATTATCCAAGTCAATATGCACAGTACTTTGGCTAGAAAGACGTGATATTTCTAGCGAAATAGCATTGTGTACCTCTAGTGTGATGGCTGCTGACAGCAAGGACTCGGAGCTAGGCACTGAGCACCGAGGTCCATGCTCATGGAGAATAAATACTCAACCCACTTGGTGGGTCCCACGCACCAAGCTCTTTCTTGATATCCTGGATTTTTTGGTCCCATCGCTCTTCCCAGTATACGGTCAGAAGACATCTGGCACTTCCGCCACATCTAATCCCCCATGGCACGAATTCATTCCAGAGCCTATCTCGTTGTGCACTCTTTAGCTTGACGGAGGCCGCAAGTGCTAGTCCGGTCATAGGAAGCCCTAGGTTGGCAAACTCGAACGATTTGAGAGCGAGTTCGGGTAGGGCAGTGACGCGAAGACCGAAGAGAGCGTGATGGAAATCGTGGGTTTCGCGATATCGCTGCATGACGTAGGCGAGCTCTGGATCATCGATGTAGTGCACCTACGGGATATGTGAGGTCCCCCCGTAGCGATAGACAAGATGAGAAACAAACAGGGTCTCGAGAATCAGGGGTGACATTGCATACGTCAAGCCACCTGGTGTATTCGCGTCCGAACGTCCCATCTGGAAGAGCCTTTAGCCTCTGAAAGTCTAGAGTCTTTGAGTTTATGCGCGGACGGTCTTTGAGGATCCTGCGTCCTTCTGGGGAGTCGAGCATCGCGTCACGCAAGCTCGGCAGTGTAACACCAGCGGTCGTTTCGCCGAAGGCAGCCACCATGTCTGTGGCATATCAACAGGATGAACATATCTAAAGCCACGCTCGGAAGGGCCTACCGGCACGCCTTGTATCCACGAGTGCCATGAGGGCGGAGCCCACAGTGAGAAATGCATGTTCAAAGGGACTGAGGGGTATATGACCCGGGTACGCAGGTGAACGATGCAAGACCGAACTGGTTTGGAACGCGCGTCGAGACACGGGTATGATCATCGCGTGGGGCAAGGGACAACAAGGTCGGAGGTTACTAGACCCTAACCCTAACTTGAATGTGTTAGGGTGTCGCTTAACTCTTTGTTGGATTGTCACCACGACCACGACGACCCTTCAATGTCTTTGGACGTCAGCCAAGCGCGTTTTGTCTCGGGCGGGTCCACCGCCACGCGTTGATCCCGTTCATTATAATGGGCTCGTGCCAAAGTGGGGTTGTAGTCCTGTTGCAGTGCCCCTCAGCCACGAGGGTTCTCAGCGTGGAACTTCCACAGCCAAGTGTGGACGTCCACTGAACAATGTCAAAGCGTCAGCTTTTATTCTCCTTATATAAACTCGGTCCCACTGTCTGACCTGTGGTCGTGATTGCTGACAGTGGGTCCTGTTCATCTTCTCTGCTAGCATGCAATCCAACCTCAATACTGCATCTCACAACCACCGTGCCGCTACCGAAACCCATGATCTACGCGCTAATCACCTTGCGAAACATGATACCCGTCGGTTCGCTGCTATATTCCCTCAAGAAACTCCAGTAGCCGTCTCCGCTGACTGTGGTGATGTCACACATGAACAAAACGACCCCGATGACCGTTCGCGGTTGGACTTCGTTGCTGTGCTCGATATGGACACCTGTACTACCCAGGCCACATCAGTTGCCACTATGGACCAAAGTTCCAACCTTAGCGCGGCACAACAGATCGTTGCTTGTTATCGTGCTGTTCATACCAGTAGCGGTCACCCACCCGAATCTCTCCCGACGAACTCTGGAGAAAAGGACCTCCCTCGAATCCCTGACGACCAGCGCTCGATGTACACACTCGCTGCACCAGTGGACTCACGGTCCCCGATGGATATGATGTGGAGACCGAAACCCAAAGTCCACATGCGTCGCAGTGACCAACACGCGCTCATGCATGCTGTGCGTTGCCCTTTCGTACGACTCGCCAGATATAGTTTTAACGTGGCTTCTATAGCAAAGTCAAGCCATTGAAATGATGCATAGTGCCGGCTTGAAGCCCACTAACAAGATTCAATGTCGCCGTCGGGGATGTGCAGATATTTTGCCAGGTGTTGAAGCCCTCAAATACCATCTACACATCCATAATATCGGAGACTCGGCTTTTGGGTGTGGCGATGCTGCCTCTTCCGCTGCACACGAACCCTTTCTACCCGAGTACAGTACCTCCAATTCAAAGTCCCCGAGGAGAAATCATTTTCGTTCTAAATCTTCCCTTGGAACACAGTGTAAATGTTCGACGACATCTCCACTTCCAAGAAAACTTTCAGCTGGTAGTCTCCTCCCCTCGCTTTTCTCTCCACGCGATGATACCTCGGAAGTTCCACATCTCCCTTCACTCACCACCATTGCCGTGGCCTTTGCTCCAGATCCCAGTCCGAGCAAACGAGCTGGTGTGCGCGACGATGAGACACCTTCGACATACGCTTCAACACCTTCCCGTGGTCGAAGGAGGAAAGGGAGCTTGGCCGTCTCTGTGGGTGCTGAGCACAACCCGAGCATCGCTATGTTACTGTCTCCGCCCTCTTCACCGATTATGCGTGGCCGCCGTACGCCGCACGCAACACTAGCACCGACACCAGTCCCTTTTGGCCTCGCCACAGATGGCGAGAGCGATAACTGCGCTTCCATTCCAAGCGAGAACACTCATCCAGTGCCTGAACGTCTCAGGAATTCGCGGAGTCCCGTGAGAGCGCTCAGTCCAACCCGGGCAATGAGCCCAATCCGAAGTAAGCATGTTTTCTGATCCGGGTTGAGTTATACATTGCTAATATGATGTATTTCCGTAGATGGTATTAGACGTATTCTATCCATTGGGTGTCCCGACGACGTCATCGATAAATGAATTGCAAGAATCCTCTCCGCTTTGTATCCATCACAGCTGGCACTGTCCATTCTTTCCGCATCGACATTTATCTCCGCAAGGACCTTCTCCATACACATGTTTCACTTTGCTAGCATTCTCTGTTCACCCACATTCCACTAGTTCACTCATGATCAGCAAATGACTCTCCATCCATATAGTATTCCGTCATCTGTTTATTACCTCTTTATATTCCAACACGCTACTTAATCGGTTGTGCTTAAGTTCCGTCGAATGAGCGCTGTGTGATCTCAATAATAGGACGGTACTAAGATATGAGTCATAATTCACAAAGACATTCTGAACTCCACTAAACTGGCATAGTGCTACAGTAAACGTAAGAGCCTCGGGAAATCAAACAGTGCCATTAGCCTTGGCGGCGCAAGTTCTTGAACAGTAGGGATGCTTCCCAAAGCGAGGCTTTGAGCGACAAAACTGCGAGTGACACCGTTAATGCAAAGAAACAACGGGAAACAGAAGTACGCACGCTGCACATCTTGGTCGCTTCCGCGGCGCATGTTCGCCCACAGTAAGGATGGTTCTGGAACTTGGGCCGCGCCTGGCAGAACTGTGATGAACATGGGTCAGATGACGTACTGACTAGTTTGGGGCAAGTGCTCGATCCTACCTCACAAAGTCCACTGGTTTGGGGTGAAGCCGTCTTTGGGCTGGTGGGCCCAGCGGCTGCAATCGGCGCAACGGAAAGGCGCTGCGGGTTCACATTCACATTGGAAGGTGGGAGGGAGGGCACAAGCGAAGTTAGATCTTGAACCGAGAAGCGACTAGTATCTTTTCGAGCAGTGGGAATGTGAGACGGGTTATCCTGTTCTTGGCGGAGCTCCTCCCGCAGCCTTCCGAGCGCCTTTCCGAGTTCATTGCGACCAGACCGATCAGCACCGATGCCCCAGAAATAGTCACGTGGGGAGTCCTAAGGTAAATTGAGTCGTAGCCGGGACAGAGCTGACACGAATACCCTCACCTCAATGAGCTCAGCGTCGCCCGTTCCTAGCAACATAGCCTTGAGGTCGGGATGTTGCGTAAATTTGAGGCGAAGAGCAACTTCCATCTAAGTTTCCACGACGACATTGGTTTGTTCAGAGAGCAACGACAAGGAAAAACAAATCAGGGTACCTTCTCAATGTTGACTTGTCTCCAATCCGATCGCACCCATTTCTGGTATCGATGTGCTTCATCGAAAGCCAACATCGGTCTTTCACCACAGTTCCGAATCCGTTCCGCGATCTCAGGGTGGTCGTCCAGGAACTAAAGAAAAAACCATCAAGGGCGCGTATGAGAGTCAACATCGGTAGCACCGAACGGCTGCAGCACATACTTTGAAAGATTGGAACAGGTGTTCGCTGGTGGGGTATGTTTTCCCTTTGTGTACAACATCGTGTGGCGAAAAGTTGGTGAACTCGTAGAATGGGTCGTTCTTGTCGTAAAATAGGATCGGCGGTGACTTTGGTGTCTGAAATGGAGCTATGGATGCACCGATGGGAGCCACAGGAGCTGTAAGGGGAGGGTAGTTCGCGTCTGAGCCATCGCTAGAGGCACTCGGTGGCAGTTTCAGGAGGGAGTTGCTAGATGATGTATCAGAAGGTGGTAGACGATGTCGGAACAACCCGCAACACCTCGGGGAGTAGTATTGTGTAACGGGCCGTTGTTTTTGTTTGCCGGAGGCGGACTGAGGTGTGGTTGGGGATCCTCCCAGTCCAAAGAGTCTCATGATCCGACGGGTGTCTAGCATTCCGAGGGTGATCACGATGATTGCAGCGAGTAGATAAAGAATTTTGTGAGATGTACGGGGGGAGATGATCAAGTCAGTGCAAGGTCAAACGAGAGTTTCTTTCGCGGCTCACGAGACGGGAGGGTCTTATAGGGCTCCTCAATTTGGCCTCCTTTGACGAGAATATCTCGGAATGATGGAGATTGCCACGAGGGGAAACCGAACGACCTAGGGAAAGAGTGACCCAGTTCATTCTCTTGGGACGGCCGTGCATCAGACAAGCCAGCCCGCTGCAACGTGTTTTCTGAGGCTGCGCATTACTCCATCATACTCACTTGCCTTTTCCGGATGGTCTGGACACTGACTTGAACACACACCAGCAGCATGGATACTGCATGGCGGGCACCGCAAAGCTTGGGTTAGATCCAACAGATGCAAATCGATCCGGAAAAATAAATGCCATGTGGAGCGGCAATTGTGCTGGTCGAACACCACGAAGACGAGCCTCGGGTAGGAGGTAAGGTTGACTAATTGGTTGTCCACGTCGCTTGCAGCAACCTGTGGTACATGGCTCGGTTCAGTCCCTTTGTCTGCGCGGACGGAGTGCAGTGTAGGTGAGGCGCACCATGGGCAACATATAATCTCATCTCTCCGTCCCCCTTTGTATCCAAATCGCATTACTCTGCCAATCTGATCATGGCTTTATCTTCTCCTCCCCAAGATGGATGGGTAAAGCTTCTACCTCCTGACGAGTTCTCTCTCGATGGCCTAGTGAATTCCTCCAATGGTCGGCGAAACCGGCTGGTCCGACTCGATAGAAACAACCCGAGGTTCGCTGAAGGTGTGGGACCATCTTACCTACCAGCTGTTGTTGACTCACGGAAAGTCGATGTTGTGAATACAGTCGAGCAGCTATTCGTCAAAGGGTGGCGCCACCGTAAGAAAGCGACACCCCAAATCCAATACATATTCAAGGTTCTCTGGCCAGATCCAGCGCTCGAGCCATATCTCAACCACAGGTACAGATCTATCTCTCCCGTCCAAATACTCCTATCTCTGATATGTCACAGGGATCGAGTCCAGAGTATTCTCAGGGCCAAGGATAGGCGAGGAAACGAGAAACTCCTTTTCCACGGTACCAATCGCGCCTGTCTATTAGGGGAGACTTCGGCCAGTGTGCTCCTCTGCGGTCAGAAAGAATGCTCTTTATGTTCCATCCTGCGCAGCTCATTTGATGTGAGCAAATGTGGCAAGTCTAGTCCCTTGCTTTTCATGTCATGCTCTTATCCGCTTATCAGGTTCGAAGAATTCATTTAAGCGGTATATATGTGGAATCACACTTGGCGCAGCTTCATTCTGATAGCAATTCAGCTTCGGGCATGGCATATATACCACGTCCTGCTCCTCGAGTACGTGCTCTAGTTTGGCTGCTAGCCCAAGGACTGTTCCTTACGAATGACAGAGGCAGATGATTATGTCTGCAACCTCTCTGAAAGCACCTCTCTGCGTGTGATGATTGTCAGCCGCGTTGTTGTTGGGAGGGCCTACAAGAGATACTGGAACGCTCCCAACCTAGTCGCACCACCACCAGGATTTGACTCAGTATGGGGACGATCGCGATTTTCCGAGAAACTGTCTAACCTTTCTTCGTAGATCGCTGGGGAAATCGGATGGGACCTGAATTACGAAGGTTCGTGCTGTGACTCGCGTTTTCAAGGGTAGCGGCCTGATGATATGTAAATAGAAACGGTGACCTACAACAATGCCACCTTGCGTCCAGCATATCTGATTGTGTACGGGGACAAGCCTAAACGTGTCTCAAATCTGAAGGCGTTCGTGCAGATGATCTTCAAGACCCCGATCGTGTCATAGAATGCTCGAGCTCAAGATCACGGCACCACCATTTGATTGCTGTTGAAATGGGTACATGAACGTTTGTCTAGATGTTTGTTTTTATACCGATACCCGCACATACTGTACTCCAATAGCCATATCCACGACTGTATTTTCCATGTATTCTAGTGTATTAGCCCCAGTATGTACTTGTAGTGTCCAAGTAATTTTTGGAATGTCTTCACCTAGCCGAGCCTAAGCGGAGGCCGTGGCCATACCAGTGGCTGTGCCGTGTGGGCACAACCACACCTCCAACTAGCATGATATGCGTGTAAATCGCTAATTACTGAACCCTCTACCAACAGTTCAATATCAATTCGATACCAGCCAGTACCGCCCCCGTTGCATCGCATCGCGTCCTGCCAGCAGCACCGAGATCCACCAACCCAGTGGACCGGAAAGCCGCCGTTTCCACTACTGCATACCTGGGATGTAGCTGATCAAACCTCCGGATCAAGGCGGTACTCCCCGCACGTGTCCAGTGTCGCCATATACGAGCGTGTCTGCCTTGTGGACCGAGGTCAAGGTCAGCTTTGCTTCGGCAACTACAGCCATCTGGCTTGTACACCGCGAACGATGGCGGTAAAATGAACGAGTTCCTCACCCGCGAATTTTATTGACCCTTGCGAAGAACACGCCCCATTCGCATTTTCTCGAGGCAAGTGCCACAATGCGCTACGTGCTCGTCCGTGTGGTGGTGGCTATAAAGCACCCTTCCTGCCCGGGTGTTTCATCGAACCATCTTTCTTGTCTTATCCGCCTACTCTGGCTGCTCCTGGCGAGCAATTGTCGACAGCCCTCGTCCATCTTCTTCGTACCCTATTTCCCGTCATAGAAAGAGACACCTCATTCGACATGAGTACCCCACTGCCGCCCATGCACGCCGCACTCTCTGTGCTCGGCACCATGGCTGGTCAATATCTAGCTTCCCAGGCCCAAGCGGCACAGGCTCAGCCACCACAACCGCAGCCAGCACCTGCTCGACGGGCCACGGCGAACGCAGTCAGTCTTTGTGATGTATGCCACTCCCGACGCATGTGGCATTCTCGAGCTCATTTCCCCCTTGTAGGTCTGCCACGCGAGACCGAAATACTTTGATGGAACCAAGACCCACTCGTACTGCAGCAAGACATGTGCTGCCAAGATGCAGAACAGAGGCGCATCGGGCAATAACCCTCCTGCGAGGGGAAAGAGCGGGAAGAAAGCCCCCCGTGCCAAGGCCAACATGTGTGACGTACGTTTTGCCTTTTCGTCGTCGCCGTAACGTTCCCTGAACATGTAGATCAACATATGATGTCATGCCGTGCAGTTCTGTCACAAGCAGCCCAAGTATAACGATGGGAAGACGACCCATTCGTTCTGTGGCAAAACTTGCGCACAGCAGGCCAAGGCCGCAGGTGGAGGCGCGCCAGCAGCACCCTCCAAGTCCGTAGACTGGCCATTCCGTCTAGTCAATGCAATACTTACTGCGCTACGCTCCATTGACAGGCCGATCAAGAACGGCTGCCTGCTGTGCGGCAAAGCCGTCAAAAAGGGCCACTTTTGCGGTCAGGCATGTACCTCCAAGGTGGAGAAGAGCGCGCCGTTGCTGCTCGAGGTCCCCAACGCGCATGATACGTTCAAGAGTGGTGTGTCGTAGTGTGACTCGGTTGATGGCTCGATCCCTGATAACGTGTAGTCGCCGACCAATTCAATGCCTCGTGGCGGCACCCGACACCTTGTCCGACCGTGCGTCGAGTATACAAGGTGATCACGCACTCCACTTCCATTTCCAAGTATGAAGCGTACAAGTGAGTAACGATCGTGACGCCTCCACATGTACATCGTCTTACCTGAAACCAACAGGGCGTCTGTCGAGACCCGAGGCAACTTCGCAGCTGCGGGGCGGTCTCCTGGAAACGAGAACCGCCGCTGGCACGGAACGACGAGGGAATGTCTCTTGGGGGACAGTGGAAACACCAACCTTTGCTCGTCGTCATCGTGTTCTCTGTGTGGCATCATCCGCACGTCGTACAGCTTGAATCTCTTTGGAAAGAAGACGGGCTGGGGAAGGCGAGTGGATTTGTTCCCTGTCGGTGGTAGCGTGATGACCGTCGAGGGTTGGCAGGTTTGGTGCTGGCATCTACACGTCCTCGACCTCGTCGAAATCCAACGACTACTCGAGCAATGTCAAACCTTCGAGGCAGAAGGCGATACTTCTCAACAAAGTCGTCGTTGGGAAGGGGTACAAGATGGCGCAGGACAACTCCAAGATGACCGCCCCTCCACCTGGTTACGATTCGGTAGGTCCTGATGATACTCCTTGGCTGTCTGTCGCATGTTGACTGTGCTTGGATGACCTAGGTTCTCGCTGAAGTTACTTTGAGAGGATCTCTCAACTATGACGAACTGGTCTGTTATGCTGAGAATGCAATCAGACCGTCGTACCTGCTGATTTACGATGCATGATGACGATCTTGGCCACTAATATTGTAATAGCACTTTGTACCTTTTATTGTACCCATGTCAAAGTTGCAAGTAGGATTTATTTATCGCCTGTATTGTAGTCTTATTCTCACGGACTATGGTGGAGAATGCGTGGCATTTTGTGAGTGGGGAAGTATGCAGGTACTATGCGGTATGGTCGTCTAAGGAATAGGACCTAGCTAAAGCGATAATGTAGATGCGGCGGAGAGTTGGTGATGACGGTATATATAATTAAGCGGTCTAGAATTACAACGGCATCAGTATTCATGTTGTTGATGGGAAGTGAAAAAGGTCTAAAAAGCCTCGCTTACAGATTCCTTGAGCCAGGTGATGAGGTCATTGCGGTCCTTGTCCTTTTTCAGACCCGCGAAGGCCATCTTGGTACCAGGGATGTACTGGAGAGAGCGGAGGTGTCGGCGACGGGCTGAAACAC
The DNA here is from genome assembly GCA_038091255.1 of Tylopilus intermedius. Classification (NCBI taxonomy): domain Eukaryota; kingdom Fungi; phylum Basidiomycota; class Agaricomycetes; order Boletales; family Boletaceae; genus Tylopilus; species Tylopilus intermedius. Next base: position 11,503 of record JBBPOD010000223.1, on the reverse strand, counting down.
GGCGACAAGGACGACGTACTTTTTTCGGGTCCAAGAGATAATCGAACAGCGTGTTCTCGTCCCATGAGATACCCTTCTTGACGTTGGCTTCCGTGTAGGTGAAACCCACGGCCTGACCCGTCTTGCGACCAAAGAGGCTGAGTCGCGGTTGTGTGAGCGGTCGGTTCACTGGGATGCAAACGGTCGAAAGCTTACCCGTGCAAGTTGGGTCCGACCTTGTGGGCCTCGCCAGCACCGACGGTATGGCACTGGGCACAACGCGTCTTGAAGAGGGAAGCGCCCTTGCTAGCGTCACCTGTAGCAGAGACGTCGTCGGCGCTGGTAAGCTTGGTAGTCACTGAGACGCACCAGGAGCGTAAGGCATCGTTGTGATTGTTTTGAAAGAATAAAATATGCGACCGAGCGTAGAACAACGAAAGAGGTCTAGTTTGGGTTGACGTGTTTGGCCTCTTTTTTCTATCGTCTATTTCAGTTCCCGATCGTACCCGGTTTGTTCCGTGCGGCGATTCCGCTCCAGCCAATCGGAGCTCTTCCGATTATGGAGCTTTGAACCATTTTCTTTGATTATCTGATTTCTCTATTCGAGTTATAAGTACATAGCTTTAGTAGCATCCATATTGTCGGCAACAATCCATAAATTTCAGCCTGTGACAAGTGAGTTTGCTTTCATTCATCTGCAGGAACCAAGTACGTTATAAAGTGTGTGGTCATCATACTACATATTCGACTAGACCGTCATTGTACAAAAACCATTCAAAGGCGAGAGACCCATTTTGCGTGTCGTATCGTGACCCAACATGAGCCAGCGGGCGCCATATTAGACTCGTTCACCCCTATCTCCCCAGTGCACGACAATGTCATGTCATAATCATATCGGAGGAATTCTCACCACCACTGGTTGACGGACGTACCGCGTAGACCTCCAGACCAACCATATGACAACCATCATGCCAAACGTTAACGCAAGTCTGTCAGATGCTCAAGTCAGCACGACACGTCCTTGATTTTCGTCAAATACCAACATTTCGAGGACCGAAATCACTGCGTGAATGGTCAGTCGCGACGTCCACAGGCACCTAGTCATACGTACCCAACAACGCTTGCAACTGCCCGCAGTAGACAACGCCTTGGCAGGAATTATTCATGAACAGCGAAGGGAGTGATTTGTTGAGAGCCCCGGTGCCCGCAACCCAGAATACCCAGGTTACGAGCACCCACACTGCTTGCGTGCCAATCGATGCGATTGGACGTCGTGACCAGAGTGGGTCAAGGAAAAACAGGGTATATGTTCCAGACGTGACGGTGGTCCAACAGCCCGCAAACCTGCAGGACATCAGCAAGGGAACATGGTCATCTAGCAAATGGCGGAATATGCGCACAACAGGAAGCGCACTCCAGTGCGTGTTTCTGGATTAGGTGCGTTGTTGTTATACTTGTACTGCAGCAACAGCCAAGTTGCGTCGGCGACCTGGGTTCACGATGGCGCTCGTCAATAATCCAAGACGTCAATGCGCAGAACAAACCTCTGCTAAGCTGCAGAACAACAAGAAAACATAGATAACTGAAGCACGTGTAAACCACAAGGTTACCGCCACTAGTGGGACCAACAAATCTTGGACCTACGTGGGCCATACTGCTGAATACGAACTCCAGACACTTTGTTGAGCGTCCTTGGATGACGTCTCGAGTGCCGATACAACAAGTACAACGGACAGAAGTAGATGAGTGCCAACATCGGGGTAACGGCGGCGATGATGCTTGAAATGGCACTGGAGTACATCCTAGATTTGCTGACATCCGAAGAAGCAGCAAGACTAGCACCGCTTTGAAGGGCGAAGGACCCAGTGGCGAGAGCAGCGAGAATGCAAAGGGAAGAAGCAAAGGGAAGCATTTCGACCAGCTTGCAATTAAGACGGTGAGGTCGGAAGAATGACATGGGCAGAAGTGAACGGCGCACCGAAATGCTTTTGTAGCGAGAGGAAGGCAGAGATATGCTTGCCATTACGACAGAAGCAGTCGCCGCAGCACTTATGGCGTGTGCTGCAAACGACGAGGACTGAAACGGCTCTGGCTCAAAGGTTGGAAGGCCTTGCATGGTTGAATGGTCGACCAGTATCTCGGGTTGCGGCAAAATAAGCACGCTGGTTCACCGCTGCAGATTAAAACGTGTTTGCAGCATTGCCCCTCGTGCCAGTGACTGGTCATCCCCAAGACGGCCTTCCGCAAGTTTGCATGCTGGCCACGAGCTCTGGGAGAGATGCGATCTGGTTTCCTATCTGACCCAGTAGTACCTGTTAGGTCAGGTGTTTGCTGAGTAAAGGTTGAAGCAGTGAATGTGCTCAGGCTGAGATGACGAGTCACTAAATTAACACGTCGATGCTCACAGCCTGACTTCGAGTTGCCGAGAAACGCCTTGTTCACGAGGCTGCCTTTTGGTAACGGCGCAGTCAAGTTATGTACATCGCGGAGATATAGGGCTGCTCCGTGTGCACGCTCTTTGAAATATGCCAGTGGGGGTTTCGGCCCACTCCACCGCGGACCCACCGAAAACTCGGACCGGTGCCTGTTCAACAAACAACCTTCATAAACCACTCATTCGTATCGTTACTTGTAAATAATTGCTTGCTCAACGCTGACCACTCTTGTTGTTTTCTCTGCAGATCCACGACTCGTACAGTGCGGCAACGTTCCTCATGGTGTCTGCGTTCTGACATGCGTTTTATCGTCTGCAAGATGGGTACGATTATAAACTCTCGACACGCGGCCGAATATCGAGAAGAGTCTGAGATATTATTTGTATCCGAAGATCGACCGAGTAAGTACAAATATCGGCGCTTGGTGACCCTCTTCTTTGATTTCTCCTCTTTATCCATGCCCGCATTGAATTGGCAACAATTCTGTCTTGTCGCCGTCCTCTCCGGTGTCGCCTTCGACTTTGGTTATCTCCGACCACAGAGAAAGAGGCGTACACTGCCTCTGCCGCCCGGTCCACCGCCGCTGCCAATAGCGGGTAATATTCAGGGCATCGACACGTCTTCTCCATGGCTCACTTATACCGAATGGGCCCAGCGTTATGGTAATCCTCCTCCGTATAGATGTCGAGCGATAGCCAATATGTTGCACAGGAGATTTGGTCTACTCCAGTTTCTTCAATCAGGAGATCATCGTCATCAACTCTGTCAAGGTCGCAAGAGCACTCTTGGAACAGCGCTCCAATATCTACTCTGATCGACCCGAGATACCGACGAATGCACTGTATGAACCCACTCGCCGCGTCATCAGATCTAACACAAGTTATTCCTATAGATTCGGTGTGGACTTCAGTACCGTGTTGATGCGTTACGGGGACAGATGGCGGCAACACCGAAGACTTTTTCATCAAGCATTCCGAGCTGATGCTGCGCCAGCCTATCGTCCGATGCAACAGCGCAAGTCGCATCAACTACTATTAGCCATCTTCGAGGGTCCAGAGAATTGCTTCGAGCATCTGCACACGTATGTGCCGCGCTTTCTCCGGACCCACGTTTGTTGATACGTCTCTCATCGGAACAGGTATGCCACATCCATTATCATGTCTGCAGTCTACGACTATGAGACAAGGCCGAAGCATGACGCCATGGTGAACGTCGTCGGTAGGGCCGTGAAATTGGCCATCGAGGAGGTTCGACCCGAAGTCGCCGCATTCTTTGTTGTGTTTCCTTTCCGTGCGTTTTCCGCTTTCATTCAAACGTCATACTCAGATGCGACTAGTGTTGTCGCTCTCTTCTTGGGTTCCCGGAATGGATATCCACAGGAAGGCTGCGCAATCTAGAGCGTGGTGCAAGGAATGGGTGGACACTCCCTTCGAGGATGTCTTGGAGAGAATGGTCAGATCTTTTGCACCATAGGCGACTCCCTTTGAAACCTCCTTCCAGAAGGAAGGAACAACAGGTCCATCGATGGTTTTCGACTCGTTAAATAGAATGAGAGCCAATGGTTCTGATGAAGGATACTTGCTTCAGGCGATCAAGGAGGCCTCGGCCACCGCTTTTGGAGGCGCGTATACACCGTTAACAACAAATAGTGCATTGATTCTGACTCTGCTTATTCTACAGCTGCGTCAGAGACTGTAAGTTGACTCGGTACCTGGTCTAGGACGGCGATCAATGTATCATGCAGACGGCAGCCACACTTCAAGTATTCATCCTTGCAATGGTCCTCTTTCCGGAAGTTCAGAAGAAAGCACAGAGCATTATCGATGCCAAAGTGGAATCTTCAAGGTTGCCGCTGTGGGCCGACAGGCTGTCTTTGAAGTACATTGATGCTATTCTGAGAGAGACGCTGAGGTGGTATCCTATTCTACCCTTGTGTAAGATGTCCACTGTTCTTGCCAATCCAGCTTACGCATTGTCCGCCAACAGCAACGCCGCATGCTACCACGGATAGTGATGTGTATGAGGGATACTATATACCCAAAGGTCATACTTTCCTCGCCGAGCTTTCAGATTATCTGACTTGCACCCAGGAGCCACTGTGATGCCGAACATCTGGTGATTGCAGAATAGGCCCTACGACATCTTCGACTGACAAAGCACTAGGGCAATGACTCACGATGAGACAAAGTATCCAAACCCCTTTGATTTTAGCCCTGAACGTTTTTTGGATGCAGAAGGGAATCTAAATGACGATTCCCTTGGTTACGCTTTCGGATTTGGCAGAAGGTGAGGATGCCTTCGTTCTGCCTAACGAGCCCTGAAATAACACGTTGACCGCTAGGGTATGTGTAGGGCGGCACCTCGCCGATGCCTCACTCTGGTATGCCATGTCTGGTATGCTTGCATTGTTCAAATTTTCTAGAGCTAAAGATAGCGATGGAAATGATGTCCATTTCGAGCCGCAGTGGTCAACCGGACTTGCGATGTGCGTTAGCGGATTTGTCCCCGATCTCGTTGTGAATTGACAGAGCTTGCTTTTGTACTCAAGCCATCTTCTTCCATTCCCATTCACAGTGACACCTCGCAGGCCGCATACGTTGGTTGAGGATCTCCACTCGCTGTTCTCGTTCTCATCGTTTTGACGTTCCATGCCATTTTTCCCCCACTATTCGCTTTGTAGGTGCATTGTCCAGTTAAATGACGCCGTTGGCCGTAATTCGAATGTGCAGGTGTCAATAAACTCTCATATATGTGAGAACATCACCCCAGCTGCGGGCTTAGCGTGGCCAAGGCACAGGCCCAGAACTCTTGTGAGACCCGCGATCATTCGACGGCTTCAATTGTTGGGTGCAACATAGAGTATCAATACTATTTCTGGCAAAGGTACCGTGTGCTTTGCTGCTCGTGTGATAGTTGGCCGTTTGGCTTGGCTGCTAATTCGAGAGTAGGCTGTCAGCGCCGCGTCCAAACTAACCGTAACCAGAGGTACACAGCCGAATGCATGCTGGAGCAATCGAGCTCTCGCCGCGGTAGCCCGAGCGCTCGATTGACGTGGGTACGGCCTGCCACGCTTCAACATTTGCGCATCAGGTGGGTGTCAACATATTGCTAACTAATCTGAGTTGCAGTATCGCCATGGGTCGCGAGACCATCATTGCAAATGCGTGGTTACCGAATTGGCTTAAGAAGGGGGCCAAAAAAAGGGTGACCTCTTGATCCCTTCTCTCTCAGTGGACTTGGGTCTTCTCATTTGACCAGTGAGTAGGATGGCCAGTCAAGAGCTCGATCGCACTATTCCCGCTGTATTGGCGCAAGACGACCAAGATCACTCGCCAGCACTTTCCCTCGAAAAGAAGGATGTGGACGACGACGTCGATAGTGCCCATGAGGGACTCGAGTTTCCAACGGAACAAGAACTGGTTACTCTCCACCGCGTGTCTGATGCCCTTCCATGGACCGCGTACAGTGAGTGATTTCTTTCCTTCACTGTGCTACTCTAATTTTTTTGGCAGTGATTGCTGTTGTCGAATTGGCTGAGCGTTTCTCGGTATGTACTTCTATCATCCACAGAGGCCGAGCCCCCCATCTGATGTCTGGCAACTTCAGTACTATGGTATGAAAATATTGTCCCTGGTCGTCCTGTTGATGCTCAACGTCTACGACTGTACCCTCAACTTTTGGAAGGTGCCAGCGCCGTCTTTGTAAGTCGCATGCTCTATCGCGCCACTGTCGGGATTCGCCTTGAATTCGCGTGGTGCTTGTGCCTTGCATCGTCACTCACGTCGATAACGACAGGTCAATTTTATTCAGCAACATCTTCCGCCTGGCTCTCGGACCGGCGCTGGCGGGGCGTTGGGACAGTCCGGTGCGCTGGGCGGCGGTCAGCAGCTGTCCACCGGTCTGACAACATTCTACCAATTTTGGTACGCGACTTTGGCGTCATTCTCTGCCCTCCTGACGCTATCGCACTAGGTCCTATATCTGTCCCATCGGTGGTGCCTATATCGCCGATACGTATTGGGGACGATACAAGACCGTGTGCTGGAGCGTGGCGGTTGCCATGCTAGGGCATGTCATCATGATCATCTCTGCTATCCCCGGCATCATCGGCGGCAAGGCGTCGACGGGGTTATTCATCCTGTCGCTTATCGTCACAGGCACGGGAGCTGGTGGGTTCAAATCAAACATCTCGCCGTTGGTCGCGGAGCAGTACCGACGCACGAAGCCGTTCATCGCTACGACCAAGTCGGGCGAGCGCGTCATCGTAGACCCCGTCATGACGACCTCGAGAATTTACATGGTGTGCACACTTCCCGTCGCCGTTCGATGATGATCCACCCAACATTGCCACCCCGATCTAGTATTTTTATCTCTTCATCAACGTTGGAGCGCTCATCGGACAAATCAGCATGGTCTATGCGGAAAAGGTAATGACTTTTTTTGTCCTTGATGCACATGGCCGTTCCTGAGCACCGCAATATCCCTCGCCAGTATGTCGGTTACTGGCTCGCCTTTATGCTCCCCACGATCGTTTTCTTCATCTCGCCCATCTTCCTTTGGTGGGGTTACGGACGATACCGCACGTCCCCTCCCAATGGCTCTGTGTTGGGCACGGCGTTCCGTGTGTGGCGTTCCGCGCTTAAGAAACATTGGAGCTGGAACCCGATCAAATGTGTCAAACAGCTCTCCGCCAATGACTATTGGGAGTGCGTGAAACCCTCCAACGTGGTCGGCGAGAAACCCAAGTGGATGAAGTTTGACGACAACTGGGTCGACGAAGTCCGGCGCGGTTTCAAGGCGTGCAGCGTCTTTACGTGGTACCCGATTTATTGTACGTACGATCCGGATGTCCGTGGGGCGGTCCATGACGCGTGTTTGACGTACACACAGGGCTTTGCTACTCGCAGTTGAACAACAATTTGACGTCGCAAGCGGCCACGATGACGACCAACGGCCTGCCCAATGACGTCCTGTCGAACCTGGATCCCCTCGCGCTCATCATTTTCATTCCCATCTGCGACTTATTGGTAGGCAGTCCACATGCACGTCCGAGCCTGCGTTCGAATCCGCTGACCGCATCTGACAGATATACCCCGCACTCGCACGCCGAGGGGTGCGGTTCACCGCGCTCAAAAAGATCGCCTGCGGCTTTGCTACAGGCACCGCCGCGATGGTGTGGGCGGCCGTCGTCCAGCACTATATTTACAAGGCGAGTTTGCGTCTGGGGTTCATTCTTTTTGCGGACGCGTCTGCTGACGGACGGTGACGGTCAGACGAACCCGTGTGGCTATTATGCAAGCACTTGCGTCGATGCGCAGAAGAACCCGCTCGTCTCGCCGCTCAACGTCTGGATCCAAACGGGCTCGTAAGCAGATACCTACGCCACTCGCTCAAAAAAAGCCTTGGTTGACAATACATCGGTGGCGTTTTTTTTCTTCTAGATACGTCTTGCTCGCGTTCAGCGAGATCTTGGCGTCCATCACCGGGCTCGAGTACGCGTTCACCAAGGCACCCAAGAATATGCGTTCGCTCGTCATGTCCATGTTCCTCTTCACGACCGCGTTCTCGGCGGCCCTCGGCGAGGCGTTTGTTTGTCAGTACACGATATTTGTCTTGCGTTCCTGTGTTCTGACCGTTTTCTTTCCTTTGAATAGCCCTGTCCACTGATCCGTTGTTGGTGTGGAACTACGGAACCGTCGCCGTTCTGGCTGGTGTCACTGGGATCTTGTTTTGGTTGTCCGTGCGCAAGCTCGACGCGGAAGAAGACAAGCTGAACAACCTGGCCGAGGGTCACTTTGGGGTTTCGGTTTCGGAAAGTAATTAGAAAGGTGCCTTCCCAGCGTCTCAACGGGACGACACGGCACCTCCAGATAACTTTTGTTCATGTCCAAGATGGCAAAAAGCCGTCAATGCAGTATACGTTGCAATGCGTTTAACATTTAACGATCAGTAATACATGATACGTAGCGGAACCTTGATACCACAATTGATATGCTTTTGCTTAGTTGTCAAACGCGGACCATGTATTTTTGCGGGCATGACATAGGTGCACATGAAAACATGCTGACCATAAGAAGACAAGCAAGCAACTACAACACCGTGACGCAACCACTTCAGGGAGCAAGAAGAGTGGTAAGGAAAGCCTCGCCAGCAATAGATCCCTTCTTCTTTTCCTTTTTCCCCTTTTGCGCTTGACGGACTGGGTATCAAAAGTAAGTATGGTAGGAGTGTTAGACCAGGGTGCACGTACGCAGTTCCTGTCTGCGAAGGACCTTGGCGTATGGGTTCAAGCGGAAGAGAACAGCCTTGTTGATCAAGGGATTCTTCTTTTGCGTCCAAGGTCGCTTTTGTGTTTTGGGGCCGGCAGGACGGACGACGGATTGAATTTCGGTGCTGTTGATGAGACGGGTGACGTCAGGGTTGGCGATCTTGGCGGTAGGAAGGCTGGACAAACAATTATGAGGAAGCAGACATAGAAAAAGAGTGCCTAGACGTACACGTAATCTTTCTTGAAGGCAGATGGGCTGTCAAAGGTTCCGAAGACTTGATCAAGGAGAGCGAAAGCACTCTCGGTCCAGATGATGAAGCGGCCGAGGTGACCACCAGGGGCAAGCTGGAGTAGGTTGAGTCGCTTAACGTTGGCAAGCTCAACACCGGGGATGTTGCGGAATGCCTTTACAATGCCGTTGTCCTCGCTGTAGACGATCAAGGGGCCACGGCGCTGGCGATAACGACGGTTGCGCATCTTTCCCTTACCGGCGCGGAGTTTGCGAGAGTTCGAGACCTTGACGACATCAGGGTACGCGTTGATGCTCTTCAAGAGGGCGACTGCTTCCTTTGTCTTCTTCAAAGACTCGACATCGGAAGGGACGACCAGAGGAACCTCGGGGATCTGCTCGATGCGGTGACCACGGGCGAGGACGAGGGATGGAAGGGCAGAAGCAGCGAGTGCGGAGACAGTAGCAAAGCGACGCTGGTTCTGGTTCACTTTAACGTGCCACTTGCGCCAAGTCTTGGTGGGAGCGAACATGCGGCCACCACGGCACATGTTACCAAAGGCTGCCTGGGGGGGGTGATCAGGGGGGATAAGAGGAAAGAGGGTACAGACGCACCTGGCCAGAACGGTGTGTTCCACCGCCACCGACACGGGGAATACGGGCTACGGCACGACCGGTACCCCAGGACTCTGCGGAAGTCTGGTGGCCGGCCTTTTCGCTGACGGCGTAGGCCTGGCGCTTGTTCTTTGCAATGCTCTCTGAAAAGCGATGAATGGGACTATATGCGAAAGGAAGGGTGAGACTGACTGTGGACCTGTGCGACGACATCGAGCCTGATGGGGGCGGTCAGGACGGCGGGGAGAGGGAGAGAGCTGGAGGGCTCTGAGGGCGGGTTGAGGACAAGAACGAGTGCGACGATGAGCACGTACCTCCGGAAGCGGTGTGAACGGAGACGGTGGGTCTTGAAGCCATGATGAAGAACGTCGATGCGGTGATGATGACAGAGAGTGTATCGACATTAAGGTTCAAGCCACCAACCAAACAATAGAAAACAAGCTTCAGATGTTAACAAAGCCAAACAAAGCCTTGCGCTGTCCGCAAGGCAAGCACGTGTCGACAAGGATATCAGCGCCACGATGTTTGGGGTCGTCTTGATTTTATATTCATAGAAAAAAAGGGAGATAAAATGTACCCTCTGTCCAGCAGCGACGAGCCCTTCCGCGCCGCCATCAGAGACAACCGCGGCATACCAACGCTCTTGTCGCCCTGGGAGTTCCTCGAGGACTATGGCATCATCCATCCATCTGGTTGCGATGTCTGCTCAGCGTACATGAAACATGTCGCCGACGCCAGCTACTCTCCGCACCAGCCCGCTTTCCAGATCGCTTTCCAGGATCGGAAGCGCGCCCGAGAGGACATGTACAACAAGGGGATCTCGGAAGGTATCCGACGACAAAAGGAGGAGGAACGCGATCTTCGCGACAACGCAGAGCGCTACCGTCTTGAGCGCAACCAGGCCCGCGAGGAGCTGCTCTCCCTCCGTGCCCAGCTCGACGCTACCCGCGCCGACTGCGACAGGCTTCAGGAGAAGCTCAGACGTGCCTCCGTCACTCCTCCCGCGGACCCTTCCGTACTCGAGGTCAAATCATCCCCATCCGTCGGTCCCGTCTCCACTGCCGCATCTCCTCCAGAACGAACTCAGCTACCCCGTCTACCTGATGCCAACTCCACCCCAGAGCAGTCTTCCACGACAGAGCTCTTATCGTCGCTCTTTCCACAGCAACACGTTCCTCCTCCGATGGCTACTCCCGCATCTCCCCAGGCACAGCTCCCAGATTGCGTTGCTGCCCGCTCTTTCGCAGTCGTTTTATCTGCTGGACAGCCATCGAATGATGACGAGCCCCTCCCACAGTCACTCGTTGAAGAACAACCCCCTGCTTCGCTGCCCTGGCAGATGTTTCCACAGTCTCAAAAACCCCCTAAGCCTGCCAAGAGCGTCAAGCAAATTCAGTCTCTTATCAAAGCGGCTCACCAGCCTGGAAACCATCAAGCCTTGACCAGAGTCAAGGCTTTGTGCTCGGAAGCTCATAAAACTCCAAGGGAGCAAAAGACAGAAGTCCAACGCTACCTCCTGTCGACCTGGCGCACTCCAGACTGGGAGCATTCCACCTCTAATTCCAGGCTGCCTGGCCCCTTGAACAACCCTCGCTTAGAGGACCCTGTGGAATCTTGGGTGGCGTATTACTCGGCCAATCCAAGCTCACTCCCCAAAGGCATCCGTCGTGATGCAGACGGGAAACCGTATACGACCGACATGAGAGCGAGCCGAGCCGTCGCTCGCCTTCGTCCTGTCGTGCACCCCAATGACCCAGAGTCTCGCGAGACTCGTCAAAAGTTTATGGCGGTTGTGACCGAGCTCTTCTCTGAGCAAGGCGGATACGAGAACATCCTGAGGAGAGGAACTTTCAGCGTCTCTCCCCACGTCAACTATACCCCATACGTGAGCATTAGTACTGCCGATACCCTCACCAAGGAGAGCGTCGCGCGGCACTTTGCTACATGTGGCGTCACTATCACTATGGCCGATAACGA
>JBBPOD010000222.1:0-24296 GCA_038091255.1 Tylopilus intermedius | reverse complement strand
TTGAAGGAATGGAAGAGCGAGACCACCCAACGGGTGACCTTGCCCGAGTCCTTCGGGCAGATGATGGGTATAGTGGGCACCTGGAAGGTCTTTCCAGCGCTGGGACTGGCCTTGGTGGTCCAGGTCCATTGAAAAGGGTGGGCGCAGAAGTGACGCAGCACGTCAGCGGGGAGGTGGGGGGGAGAGAATTTGGTCTTGAACGTCCCCTTAGAGAATGCATGGAACCTCCGCCCCACATCCGAGAGACGCAGGGGGCAGGGGGAGTTGGTGGAGCAGGTGTGCTTGGCGGGGGACTGGGAATTCCCACAAGGGGATGGTGGAGGTACAGAGTCAAGAGGCATTCCCCTTGTCATCAGTAATCCTAATCCTTATCTAATTCTTGTTACTACTAATTCTGATCCTTATTAATGCTAGTGCTAACCCTTAGTGTTACTAATCCTGGTCCTAGTCCTAATCCTAGTCCTAGTCCTAATCCTAGTCCTAGTCCTAATCCTAGTCCTAGTCCTAATCCTAGTCCTAGTCCTAATCTTTATTCTAATTCTTGTCTAATTTTTGTTATCCCTAATCCTAATTCTTGTCATTGCTAATTCTAATTCTTGCCATTGCTAATTCTAATCCTTGTCATTGCAAATTCTAAGTCAGACCCTTATGTAATATGGTTGGCAATCCTAGTGAAGACTTGTGTCTTGATTATGGGATAGAAAGACAATAACAAACTCAAGGGGAATGCTACTGTCAGTGCTAGTCTTGCAATAATAACTAGTTTATGGAAAGCTTGTTTGGTGAGTTTCTAAATGAGGAGAGATGTGGTGGCTGTGCCATGTGGTGTGGGAAAGGGTTAGCTAATAAGCTAATTTCCTGGATAGAAAGCTAGAGATGAAACTCTACTATCAGTAAAATATGATGCTAGCAAAGGTATTACTGGAAAAAAGAGTCATGATGGATTTGCTACATTATGATTTAGCAAGAGGGTGATAGGGGGAAATGTATGGGAAAATTCTCTAATAGGATGCTCTGTACACAGACAATAACAGATGATGTAATATTCTGTATTGGACACAGTAGTGCAAGAACAATGGTTTGAATGAGTATAGATAGATATTTAAGATATTCCTAGACTAGGTTACAGTAGCCTAATGGCTCATCCTAGTGGCTATGGTCTGCTTGTGTAATGAAATCTCGAGCTGAAAGGAGTCTGATCCTAGTGGCTGACTTAGTTTTCTGCTAAGTACTAATCAAGCCCAAGGTTTGATAAGAAAAATAGATAAGAGGCTGGACCCTAAGATCTAGATCTAATCTATGTGGTAATAGAAGTAGATCTATGGGAAAAAAAGATAAATCTATTAAAGAAGAGAAAATATATTAAGTAATATGAGTGATCTTAAAAGTGAAATGAGATAATAAAATGCCAAAAGCAGCCTGAAACAAGCTTCTTTTATACTTATTGGGAGTGGCTATGCTTGGCTTTCTCAGCCACTAAGGCTGTTTATGAGAGGATGTTGCCATTGGCTGGTTAGTGTTATAGTTTTTGAGAGATTTTTGCTATTGGCTAACCAATACCATAGCTTCTCATTCCTGTGCATGGCTATGCAAGCTGTGTATCTCCATGGTTACCAGGGGCAATGTCACTCTTCATCCAAACTAATCCAAACTGAACCAGCTAACTAAGGTAAACTGGCTCATATCTGAATTTGGCCTGCTTACTTTATGCAGTACCAGGATATCAATTTGGGCTAGCTTATAAGCTTTTGAAAGAGGTCACATGACCAAGCTGTGCAGGCCTAGTTGATTAGCACTCATCTACAAACTAGTGTAGTTCACTTACTAGTATAGTATAGGTACATAAATATGTAGGGGAAAGAATAGGTCATCTTTCAATGGGAAAAATCTGAGAATTTAGAATCATTTAGGTATAGATAGGAGCTAACTGGCCCTATAGTATTAGAGAGATTGGACAATAGGAACAATGTAAAATGAAGTATCTCTTTGACCTTTGTATGCTTTTGATAGTATGTAGGTTACTCATCCCACAAAGACAAGTGAGATCAAATACTAGTAGTAGTATCTATTCTATCACATTACTTACAAATCTTATCACCTCCACAAACAAGTGAAGCAAGCACAAACCTGAAGAGTACTTACCAAGTCTGCTGACCACTCTTGCAGTTCTTTTGATGCTTATATTTATTGTAAAAGAATTACTCCACAACCAGTTTCACTTGTGACATCGCATTTTCATCATTGTCCCACTATGTATGAAGCAATGCCATAGCATCCCTAGGATATCTGGGCCATGTAATAATTCACTTAGCTGGATAAGAGTGAATATTTTCCAACAATGTGTTGATGACCAGCTTTGCAGGTGTCCTATGATACAGCAGGTCTGATAACATCCATGTCAATGATGCAATGTTTTGATCTATTTGGAAACACAGTCCAGGTGAGATATTGCTTATGGAGAATCAAGACCACAGAACACCCATAATTTGTTGAATAGCCAACCATAAACCTATCAGGATCTGCAAAAACATGTTCCTCTTTAAGTCTTTACATGTTGTCATTCAGATGATCACTGCCAAAAGCAAGTTTGGCCCAGCTAATGTAACCTGCATTCACAAATTCAAAAGAGGTCCCAAAAACAAGTTCATCCACCAATCAGAGCATCAAACCTACTCATACAAATACTATGGTGCTGGCATCTATCAATCTTTGAAAATGATCAAAAGTAAATCTCTCCTTCCAGTACTGTTATAATCTATGGAAACTGTGTTTTATCTTTTCCTCTTTTGACCTTAACCTTCCCTGACCTGTGACTGGTCACCATGTTGCACAATTTCCATCTTTGTTTTCATTTGTCCTCCTAATCATATGACTTTTTTTATTTTCTCTTGTTTGCTTTATGATCTTCTTTCTTGGCCTGGTCTGTGGGCGACTCTTGTACCTATTTAAAACCTTGTCAATATGTTGTATTACCTTAAGCTAGTCTTTGCGAAATCCTATGCTAGCCTTATTCCTTGAAACTCTCAAAAGGCTTCCTAGCCTCTTTGACCTCTATAAGACCTTGTCTTACTTTTGAAGGAGACACTTCTCAATCTCAGAAAATCTCTGTTAGAAAAAGACACTTTGAACCTTTGAACCTTTGAACCTTTGAACCTTCCTTCCCAACCTCCTAAAGTAACCAAACCCACCATGACCACTATCAAAGCAACCAAGTTGTGCATTGGAACCCCAGAATACTTTGATGGGACACTTGCCAAAGCCATAGCATTTATCAACATGGTGCAGTTCTATTAGCTTATAAATGCCTCCATATACAATAATGACAATAAGCAAATCATCTTTGCCCTCTCCTATATGACTAAAGGAATATTCTTTACCTAGGCAGCCACATTCTGAGAGAAAGCTATTTCCAGAACCACTATCACCCTCAGGACCTAGAAGAACTTCATCAAAGAGTTTAAAAAGATATTTGAGAAACAAGATACTAAAGCCAATGCAATTGCTTGGCTATCCATCAAATGTGTTCAAAGCAAAAAGGACCAACATAGGAAAGCCACCTTTGAACCCTCAATACCTACATTTCCGAGTTTCAGAATTATGCCCTTAGAGCAGAAATGACTATTATAAAATTTGATGGAGTCCTCATTAGCTTCTTCAGTGGAGAAATTCCCTTCACTCTCATGCAACATATCTATGGAATGGATACTGTTCCCACCACTATCTTAGGATGGTATAAAAGAACCCAACAATTCCACACCCAATGGCTGAGAGCCAACAATGAGAAAGATCGAAACCAAAACCCCCAGAGAGCATACTACCACTTTACCACCACTTCCACCCCAGTAAAAGACCCAAATGCCATGGACATTAATGTTATCTGCATCTCAAAACTCACCCCAGAAGAATGCAAGAAATGCATGGAACAAGGCTTTTGCTTCCACTGCAGGAAGAAAGGACACCACTCTACTGCCTGCTTTGCCTTTCCCTCTGGATCCACCAAACAAGTCCAAAAGACCACCAAGGAAGAAAAGATGCCGAAACTAGTAGAAGTTGAGAATGATGATGAAAAAAGAGTGGTTAGAAGGATTACTTTTTCCACCTCTTTTATTAATTTGGATTTTTAAAAGGAAGGGTCCTATTGATGCAGACTTCTCCCCTTTCTTTTATATATGCTGCTGTAACTGTACAAACTAGATCCATGCAAATTCCAGTACAAGTCATCTCCCCCATACACATATTAAAAGTTATTGATGCTTGAGCTCTTATTGACAGCTGTGTAGAAATTTCCTGCATTAACTGGAACTTCATAAAAAAACACAACCTTCCCCACCACCTGCCTTGACAACTCCATCCTTGTATGAAACATAGACCAATTCATGAACAAATAAGGAAACATCAACTACACCTGTGACCTCTTCCTCAACATCAAAGGAATCATCCAAAGGGGAACTTTCTATGTTATGTACTGTGGAAACGAAAATGTTATCCTAGGACTACCCTAGCTTCGAAAAGCCAATCCAACTATTACCCCTCTCTATATCCATTGATGAATCAAAAACTCCACTCCATGGACATGGATTGACATGATAAAACCATGATGTATTCCCTAAAGTGGATGACCACCTCTATGAGTACATTGATTATGAACAAGAAGACCAATTCCTTGTCCTAGCCTACAATGCCTACTCCACCAACCAACTCATCCAAAGTGAATCCTACTTTGCCCCCATACATCTCATAGCAAAACTCACAACTGCAACCCAACTGGCAGTAGAAGCCAAAAAAAAAAATCTAAAGCCACCCTACTACTGGAATATGCTAACTTTGCCAAAGTCTTCAATGAACTTTCAATTGGACACCTTTCCCCATCTTGCTCCTGTGACCATGAGATAAACATGAAGGAGTCCTTCCTTCCAAAAATAGAGAAACTCTACCCCCTTTCCCCCAATGAAAAGAAGGCAACAGAAGACTTTTTAGAGAAAAACTTAAAGTCTGAAAAGATCCACCCCTTGAACTCTCCACAAGCTTCCCCATTCTTCTTCGTAAAGAAAAAAAATGGAAAACTCCAATCCTGCCAGGACTACAGATACCTAGATGAACATACCACCAGAGACTTACCCTCTTCCCCTCATTGGGAACCTTATTGACAAGCTAAAAAATATCAAAACCTTCACAAATTTCAATGTTCAATGGAGTGAATCAAAGATAGACACCAATGAAAAGAAACCTTCAAATCAGCAAATCAAGGGAATGCTAGACAGTATTGGACAGTATCATAGTACTTATAGTGAGGGTCCAAGTGGACAGCACTATAACAGCACTATGACAGACTATAAGAACATGAAACACTGTGACATACTATGAACCACTATGAACTACTATATGAAAGTACAGCATTACATCCTAATCCTATTCTACATTCCTAGTATTATTATAATATTCACTCTGATACTCATATTCATACAATAATGTTAGAAAAAATAATATAATGATATTATATTCATGCTGGTACTTAATACATGTAATTCTAATTCCTATCCTCACTCTCACCCTCATCCTTATTCTCACTTTTCCTCATCCTCATCCTTATCTTTATTTCTAATATAGCCAAAGCAAGTGTTGAAAAAATGGACCAATGAAATATGGTCAAAATGTAATAAATAAATGTTGAAAAAGTGTACCAAAGCATGGTCAAAATATTGCCAAAGTGCAGTAAACAAGTGTTAAAAAAGCAGACCAAAAGTGTGGTCAAAGTATTGCCAAAGTATAGTAAATAAGTGTTGAAAAAGCAAACCAAAAGTGTGGTCAAAGTCTAGCCAAAGTGTTGTAAACAAGTGCTTGAAAAAGCGGACCAAAAGTGTGGTCAAAGTGTTGTAAACAAGTGTTGAAAAAGTGTGGTCGAAGTCTAGCCAAAGTGTAGTAAACAAGTGCTTGCAAAAGTGGACCAAAAGTGTGGTCAAAGTGTAGTAAACAAGTGTGGACTAAAGTGTGGCCAAAGTGTAGCCAAACACTGATAAAACATGTCTTGAAAAAAGCGCACTAAGTGTGGTCAAAGTGTGTCAGAAGTGGGCTAAACAAGTGTTGAAAAAAGTGCATCAAAAGTGCACCAAAAGTGTTGTTGTATCTTACCTGTGAATGGTCAAGTCATTTGTTTGGTCTGGTTTGCCCCAGGGCACATGAGGCATGCCACTGAGTGAGTTTTGTTGTCCACAATATTGTGTTTTTGGCACTTTTGGATTTAGAGGAATTTTCCAAGTCCTAGAAGTTACAACACTTTGTCTAAACTTCTGTCTGCTTTTTTACACACCTGTATACTACACTTTGGCTACACTTTGGCAACACTTGTGCGCTTTTTTCAAGACATGTTTATCACTGTTTGGCTACACTTTGGCCACACTTTTAGTTTGCTTTTCTTAGCACTTGTTTACTACACTTTGACCATACTTTTGCTTCACTTTTTCAAGCACTTGTTTACAACACTTTGGCTAGACTTTGATCACACTTTTTCAACACTTGTTTACAACACTTTGACCACATTTTTAGTTTACTTTTACTACACTTTGGTTCGCTTTTTTGTACACTTTTCTTGTACTTTTTATACACTTTTGTTAACATTTTGACTACACTTTTGATTAGAATTAGGATTAGAGTAAGAATAAGGATAAAGAGTAGAATTAGAATTAGAATTAGAATTAATAACTGACAAGGATTAGGATTAGGATTAGGATTAGGATTAGTGACTAACAAGGATTAGAATTAGTGACTGACAAGGATTAGGATTAGTAATATTACTATGACAACTATGACAACTATGACAACTATGAAACTACTATGAATACACTCTGACAGTCTATGAACACTATGAATACTATGACACTATGATTATTATAAGTGAACTATGGGTTTGCTATGGAATACTATGTCCATTATGACAACTATGGCAAAATCTGGGTTTTGCTAATGTGGCTAGTGGCCTTCCTTACCCACAAGGGACTCTTCAAACCAATGGTCATGTTCTTCAGAATAACCAACTCTTTGGCCACCTTTCAATACTTCATGAACAACTCCTTCCATGATATGATCACAAAAGGATGGCTAAGCATCTACATGGATGATCTCCTCATATTCTCTCCTGACGACACCACCCACACAAAACGCACCCATTGTATTCTCCAATGAATGGAGGAACTCGACCTTTATCTTTATCTAGAAAAATGTACCTTTGCCACTAGTAAAGAGGTCAAATATCTTGGAATGATTGTCAAACCAGGAGAACTTGCCATGGACCCCATCAATCTTGAAGGAATCACCAGTTGGCCAACCACCACCACCGTTAAACAAGTTAGATCATTCCCTAGATTCACCAACTTCTATTGATGATTCGTTGCCAAGTGACACATCAGCAAATCACAAGGGAGCTATACAATACTATATGACTTTGCACAGTGGGCTATAGTTATTATAATCTCATAGAAAGGTCCTCCTTTGTGCAGTTTCAGCACAGCAACTATAGCACTATACAGAATTGGATTATCTGTGCTATGCTGTACAATTATATATTTCTGTATGACTGTATGAATTGTATGAGACTGTGATGTGGCTGTGACTCTCTGTGACAGTGCTATAAAGTGGTGACTTTGATGTGCACACAATAGCAATTCTTTTTCCTACTACTGACAATAGCATTCAAGTTAGCATGCAAAATGAAAAACAACTTCATATTATTTTCTAAATTATAGATATATTTTGTACTATAGGACCTCATGCTACACACCAGTCCTTCTTGTTCTTATTGCAAGCTGTGGGGTGTTGGTGACATGCCAACACATGGCTTGTCCTGTGTGACTCTTGCCTTCATTCTCACTGGATGAGCTGTAAGGCATGCATATGCACCATCCTCCTCATAGGATGGGCCATGTGCATGCCATTACCATTGTTGTTATTGTTGTTGTTGTTGCTGGGCTGGCTGGCATGCACACACACCATCCTTGTCCTTGTCCTTGTCACTGGCAAGGCCATGTGTGCACATACATATGTGTTGTCTGCATCATTCTTGTCACTAGGTGCATGCATACATCCTTGTTATTGCTCAGGCTGGTGAGGCCATGTGTGCACACATGTCGTTCTTGTTGTTGCTGGGTTACATGGCACATGCACATACTGCCTGTCATCCTCATTATTGGGCTGGGTGGCACACATATGACTGCTGTTCTCATTCTTGTTGCTAGGCTTGGTGGCATGCATATTCTTGTCCTCTTCCTCTTCACTGGTGGGGCCATGTGCACATTGTAGGAGCTCGACACTCTCTATGATTGTATAGCCCCTTTCTGCAGGTTTCCAGATCATCCTCAAATGTCATGCAACAGTCCTGAACATTCCTGATGTCCATCTGATGCAGTCCAAGTCTGTCTGAGTCTGTCCATGTCCGGGTTCAGTATTTTTCCATGGTCGGACTAACTCGGATTGGTGGATTTCTCTTTCATTTGACCTCACTGCGACTATTCTTTGTTCCAATTACAGCCATAAATGCATTTCACATCACTAGAGAGTATTTTCTGACACTTTACAAGGACACTGAGTGTCCTGGAAGTTTTTCTTCACTACCATTTCCAATGTATGGCTGTACAGTCAAGAGTATGCCCAGACTATAAAACCCTGTCCTTAGGACCAAATAGACATGTTTCAAACTTTGTATTAAGGTCTCCTGCCCATGCATAGGATTGTTCCCTTGTTGGTTGTCAGCATCTTCACTGTCCAACACTTTCTGCTTCAGTCCAGGTCAATCTCTGGCCAGATTGTCTTTCTCCCTTTCGCATGCCTTCTATCACCTCGCTTTTTGTTTGGTTCTGCTTTGTTTCTCATCCTTTCCTTCATCACTTCCATCCGGAACTTCTGCTTCCATGTTTCCCGTGATCCGGATTAGTCCAGATTGTTCTTGCAATGTCTGGAAAGGTGCTGTCTACCCCTTTTCTATCATACAACCAATGGCCGACCCATAGGACACTTCTATTGTGTTCTCACTTGCATCTATTTCTTACATTCCACTTGGGATTGTTGTTTCCACAGCATTCATGCCATTCTTGCCCTCATCATCATTACTGGCAGGCTGTGTGCACATATGCAATGTGTCACCCATGTCATTGTTGCTGGGTGGCAGGCATATGCACCACATTGTCTTTGTCGTTGTCACTGGCAGGCCATGTGCATGTATGCAACACATCATCCACATAGTTGTTGTTGCTGGGTGGCACACATACACACCACATTGTTGTTATTGTTGCTGGGCTGGGTGGCATGCATTCACACCATTCTTGTCCTTGTCCTCATTGCTGGCAGGCCATGTTTGCATATGTGCTGTCAATAGTCCCCAGGTGGCACATGCAACACATCATCCACATAGTTGTTGTTGCTGGGTGGCACGCATACACACCACATTGTTGTTGTTGTTGCTGGGCTGGGTGGCATGCATTCATACCATTCTTGTCCTTGTCCTCATTGCTGGCAGGCCATGTGTGCATATGTGCTGTCAATAGTCCCCAGGTGGCACATGCATGCACTGCATTGTTGTTGTTGTTGCTGGCTGGGTTGCAGGTGTTTGTACCATCATTGTCGTCATTCCTGGGTGGCACACATACACACTGCGTCATTGTCATTGTCACTGGTGGGCTGTGTGCACGTACATGCTGTTGTTGTTGTTGTGGTCCCTGGGTGGCATGTGTATATGCTGCCACCATCATTGTTGGGTGGCTTGTGTATGCACTGTTGTAGGAATTAGACTAGATGTGGTGAACATGGACAGTTGACTTACCAAGGCGGAGGGTCGACTCCTTTGGATGTTGTAATCAGACAGAGTGAAACCATCCTCCAACTGCTTGCCAGCAAAGATGAGACACTGTTGGTCAGGAGGGATGCCTTTCTTGTCCTGGATCTGTGTCTGCTGGGCCATGTGTGCATGCACATGGCATCATTGTTGTCCTCATTGGGTGGAAGGAAGAGGATGTTGGTAGTGTGCAATGGTTGTTGCTGTTGCATTGTGGATGGATAGTGACCACAGTTCCAACTATAATGTCATGTCACACATGTGACATTCACTCGAAAAATTGCCAAGTTTCTCAGCATTAGGAAAATGTAAACTATGAAATATTGGTAATATAACTTGCATTTCTGTAGCCCTTTTGTGAGATCCAAACTGCCACTCACATGTATGGCCACATTAGTTAGTGATGTAATGTAACTCAATGAAACCTTGCTGTGCATGTGACACTAGACCCTGAGTGGCTGTGAGTTACTGCAGCCCATGCTGTAATTACCTAAGAAGCTATGCAATTGTGCCATAATTGGTGATTTGTTGATGAACTATTCCCTTATTGCTTATTCCCTCATTGATCTTACTAAAAAGAACCAGCAATGGTCCTGGAATGAAGCAAGTGCTAATACTTTCAACCAACTCAAATGACTCTTCCTCACCAAACCCATTCTCTAACTCCCTGACCTATCTGCCCTATTTGCCATAGCCACCGACACTTCCAAATATGCATCCAAAGGAATCCTCTTACAAACCAATACCAACAGTGACTGGCACCTGGTCTCCCATCTCTCCCAATTATTCAGCATTGCTGAATGAAACTACAATATCTATGATAGGGAACTAATCACTGTAATCAGAGGCCTCAAAGCCTGGTGACACTACTTTCACAGATCACCATTCCCCATTCAGATCTTCACCAACCATAAAAACCTCACCTACTTCCAACAACCTCAAAATTTGAATTGCCAAGCATGATGGCTCCTTGACCTTGCAGACTATAACCTAAAGATGATCTATGTCCCCAGATTCCAATTGAATGGTCCTGACACCCTATCCTGTCAACTTGATTACTTTCCCCAGGCCCCTTCTGACCTTGATAATGAAGGAGTTACACTCCTCCCCCCCTCACTCTTCATTCAAGTCATTGATGCAGCCCTTGCCCATCACATATCCTCATGATCTAAGGACAACTCCTTTGTCCTTAAAACCCTCCAAGCCTTACAGGAAGAAATTCCCCCTGTCTTTCACTCCTGCCTCTCTGATTGGCAGATGACAAATGACATCCTCATCTACCAGAATTGTGTTTACTAATATGTTCCCAGGGACCTGGACTTAAGAAAGAATATCCTCAAATGGTACCACGATCACAACTTGGCAGGACATTCAGGTTACCTCAAAACTAAGCAACTTGCTTGTACTGATTACTGGTGGCCTGGCATGTCCCAATTCATCCACAAATACATTGAAGGTTGTGCCATGTGCCAACAACCTAAGTCAATACCCACCCAACTGTTCCTCCTCTCATACCTATCCCCTCCTTGGCACAGTGACCCTTTCAACAGATTTTCTGTGATCTCATCACCAATCTCCCATCTTCTGACAGCTCCCTTTTGGTCATGGTTGACCATGGTTTTACTAAGGGGGTAATTCTCTGCTCAACTAAGAAAACCATCACTACCAAAGGGATTGCTACTTTTTTTTTCCACAAAATTTACTCTAGATTTGGACTTTATAACAAAGTTGTCTCTGACTGAGGACCCCAATTTGCATCTGCCTTTGCCAAAGAACTCAGAAAACTCCTCAGATACATCCTCTCCCTATCTACCACATACCACCTACAATCTGATGGTGAAACCAAACGTGTCAACTAGGAACTCAAGACCTACCTTTGGATCTTCTATGGAAATGATCTGACCTCATGGGCCTCCCACACCTCTCATGCTGAATTTGCCCACAACCACTGCCCTTACTTTGTCATAGGAAAATCCCCATTCTACCTCATAATGGGATACAAACCAAGAGCCATTCCCTCAGTACTTCCTGCCATCCACCTTCCAGCCATTGAAATACATATCAAAGCCCTCTTTGCAGCACAAGACAGAGCTCTCGCCACCCACAAACTCACCAGATGGATCATGGCATCTCAGACACAACAAGGATTCACTCCATTCATCAAAAGAGATAAAGTGTGGCTAGAAGCTAGAAATCTCAAATGAGATCTCATCCATTCTAAACTAGCCCCAAAACAAGGACTCTTTGAAATCTCCAACATCTTATCTCCACTTTTCTATCATCTCAAACTTCCCAAAACATGGAAGATATATCCTGTGTTCCATGTTTCCCTCTTATCCTCCTATCAGAAGAATTCCATGTATGGTCCAAACTTCCCAAAACCACCACCTGAGCTTATTGAAAGGAATGAGGAATATGAAATTGACTGGATCTTATGCCACTGTGGAACTCCATCTAACTGATACTTCCTGATCCAATGAGAAGGATATTCAGCCAAAGAAGATTCAGGGGAAAAGGAATCAAACCTATTCCATGCATGAACCATCCTAGCTGAATATAAAAAAGCCCACTCCTGCATCTTCCCTCTTTTCCAAAACTCTGCTGCCATCCACTCAGTTATCACAAACATGCCTTGCAACACTCTCCCCTTTGAAATTAACCTTGGCAAACATTCTTCACTTTATAAACCTGCTCCACTTTCCATTTCCCCTCCTATTTTCCCATTGCCTACTAATTCTACCTTCTCTACTCAGTCATCCATCACAATGACAACTACCTCTCCCAAGAGTCCTAATATTCCATCTTTAATTAATGCCAACCTTGGATGGGACAGAGACCACATTCCAACCCCTCTTTGTACAGAAGTCCAAGCAATGGATCCCCCTATCTTTGCACATAAACAGTGCAAATACTCCATGGGCATGGAACAAATCCACACACTTGACACCCATCTTCTGGAACCATCCATGTATGTCCTGATCACTAACCATCTTGAATGGGAATCTCCACTCTTCATTCTCTACCATGCCCACATCAGAGCCACTCAACTCCCCTCAGCCACCCTCCTTGAAAGAGCCGCCAGACACAGCCTCCTCAGTGATTTTCACTCAATTATGAGTGAACTGGGAATGTCTGAATTTTTTATGGATCTCAATAGATACCTCCAAGAACATGCAGCAGCCTTTTACCCCACCAGTGCCTCTCACCTTGGGACTCATATCCTAACTAATAAAGCCATATCCATTCCATGCACATTCCCCTCCTTGGCTTGAAAACACTTATCTTGCTGGCACCATTCCCCTTTCTCCTGCCCACCCTCACTTTAAGGAAACCTATTACAAATGCCGAAAGCTCAGCCATATGAAGGTGTGGTACTTGGATTATTAATGCTTGCATTGTTCAAAACTCAAACCCACTTATTTTTTTTACCTGAACATTGCCCAGTCATAAAACATTGTACCAAGATGAAAACCCCCTCCTCACCATCCTCTAGGCCATCTTTTTCATACTCGTCCTTTACCAAAGCAGGCTACTTAGGAACCTTTTATCCCTTTTGAGGCAAACCACCATATCATTGAGCTCATCCAGACTCTTGCAGCTTTATCCCTATAGCTGACTTGTAATTTGACTTTGCCATGGACAATTCCAAATACCTAGAGCCAGACTTCAATAAAACTACTAAAGACAACACGACTGGATCTCCTGGCCCCAGCTACTTTTAGTTCTCGATAATTCTTTATCACTGACTTGAATCTAGTAATGGGGTAATGTTATGATCTATGGAAACCATGTTTTATCCTTTCCTCTTTTGACCTTGACCTTCCCTGACCTGTGACTGGTTACCATGTCATACAATTTCTGTCTCCATTTTCATTTGTCCTCCTAATTATACAACTTTCTTTATTTTCCCTTGTTTGCTTTATGATCTCCTTTCTTGGCCTGGTCTATATCAAAGTATCATAAGTAAGGAAGGCTCAAGCACAATGACAGCAACAGTGCAGGAATAGTAGAAATACTCACTAGTAACAGTACTGAAGGTAGAAGAGAGTATAGAGTGATGGAGTTGGTGTTAGGGCCTGTATAATCCTAGGAGTGATCAGACTGGTAGGCAGTTAAGAGCACTTAGATTATGCAATACAGTGAAAGCCTGGATTATATATTGGAAGAACATTTGTTTGTACTTATATATCTACAGTATAGGGCAGGCCCATGGAATGTTCTATGACATTCCATGGAGATGGATTAATCACCAATGATGTTATATGCAGCATGTGCTGACTGATCATGTTATCTATAAGTCATTATCATCATGTCATCACAGAGATAAAGGATAATAGCCTAGACCATTGATCAGATGATCCAAGTCTAGACCATGCTTAGTAATAAGCTTTGATCATTGACTTAGGAGTATATCCTTTTTGATATAGGCTTAGTCATCATCTGTGATTTCGACACTTCTCCTTATGATGAACATGGTGAAGAAGATATCATACCTATTGCTGAATGTAGCTGCTCAAGCCATGGTCCAGGTAGATTTTTGGTGAACATATTGGCTAGCTGTTTTGCTGTTTCAATATAGAAAAGCTTGACTTTCTCATTAGTTATGCATTCACACATATAATATTCAGAAAGATCAATATGCTTTGTTCATCCTTCTACCTTGTCATTTTTAGCAAGAAACATTGCACTTTGGTTATTACAAAACATCAGTATGGATGGAATCTCAAAACCGATTTCAAAGAAAAGTGATTTAAGCCAAGATATTTATTATCCAGTTTCACTCATGGCTTTGTATTCTGCTTTAGTTGATGACAATGACAATGTCTTTTGTTGTCTTGAGACTCATGAGATAGGTCCATTTGTAAGGAAGATCAAATATCCAGTAGTGGATTTTCTGCTAATAAGGCATTGTGCCCAATTTGCATCAGAGAAGGCAATGAAACCTTCCTGACTTGCTCCATCAAACTTTAATGCCAGCTTTGGAGTAGTGTCATATACCATCCTAACTCCGACCCTCCGGAACCATCTCCAGTTCCCTCACCTCGAACTCCGATGCATTCTCACTCGGGAGTTCACCTCCGACATCCAGACTTACACTTTCGTAACTTTCTAACTCACTTACGTTTACTCCGTTCCCCTTTTGTACTAGATCCGCTTTCTAATTATCTCCGAACCTGTGTAGCACAGCTCTGGCTATGTTTCCCTCCGTATCCGTCTTACTCATCTCCGTTCCGCGTTTACTAATCAGTTACTAATGCGATGAACTTCATTAGTAATCCTATACAACTCCGTAGTATATATAGTGTAGTTTTCATGTATCTAGCTTTAGCTTCGTTATCGACTTGATGAATCCTCTTGACCTCCGAATGTCTCCGACCCTCCTATTTCCAACCTTTCCTAAATCTGGGACATGCGACCTAGCAAGGGGGCAGCACACAAGCTGAACCCGAAGTCCCATTACGTCCACAACTCCAGAGTTCCGGAGTTCGACCCGGAGGATTGTACGGTCCTAACAAGTAGAAGCTAAATATCAAACAATATATAAGGCACATTTGACATGTTCTTCAGATGGATTAGCGGAGAATTGAGACATCTTTATGATTGCAAAAGCAATATCTGGTTGAGTTCCAAGCATAATATAAAGCAGAGCCAATAATTGACTGATAATGACTGTGAAGTTTAGGATTAGGATCAGATTTGTTAGTACTTGGTTAATAGCCAGTAGAAAGAGGAGTTCTAGCTGTCTTGGCTTTATCTAAACCAAAGTGTTGAATGACTTTCTTGGCATATGCATATTGATCAAGAATCAAGGTTTTAGCTTTGTAATCACAAATGATACACATACCAAGATACTCTTTGGCTTTGCTGAGATCTTTGCATTCCTATTTCTTTATAAATGCCTGTTTCTTTTCTTTAAGAAGTTTAGTGTTAAATCCAATAAATAGACCATCATCAACATAAACAATAAAAATGATAATATTGTTACTTACAAAATGAAAGTAAACACTAATATTAGATACACATCACTTGAAACCTAAAGAAAGTAGTGATTTATGTAGTTTTTTGTTCCATTGCAAGGAAACTTGCTTAAGGCCATAAATTGGCTCATTTCAAGCACCAAACCTTTGATTTCTGACCTTTTTGAATGTATCCTTCAGATTGTTCAAGATATATCTCTTCATCTAGTTGTCCATATAGGAAAGTGGTTTTTACATTGAGTGCTTTGATGTTCCAATCCTTTAAAGCAGCTAGAGCTAGAAAAGTTCATACTGTCTTGAATCTAGCAACCTGTGAGAAGATGTCTTCATAATCTGGGCCATAGACTTGTGTAAAGCCTTTAGCAACAAAGTGAGCCTTATAGTGGCCATCACTTTTACGAACAAAGACCCAGCAATCTTTTATAGTTTTTCGATTAGCTAGTTTATCCACAAGTTCCCAAACGTCACAATTCTTTATGGATTTCATTTCTTCATTACATGCATCAATCCATTTATTCTATTCATCTTTGGGTAGTTTGTATATGTTTTTGAAATGTTTGGGCACATCATTGACTTTTACCGCATGACTTAGAAGATTAGCAAAAGACACTTGAGTAAATGAAGATTCAGAGTCACTTCCCTTTTCTTGTGGAGACTCTCTATAAGGACCTGGATCAAACTGAGGTGTGTCTTGTTGAGATGCATTTTCCTGCATCGGTTCCCTTATAGGCACATTGTTAGAGGGTCCTGCCTGAGGTTCTGCCTTATCATAAACAGGCCCTTGATAATTATGCCTTTCTTCTTCTAAGATATTCTTGAAAAAGTCTTGTTCCTTTTGAATATCCCTTTTAATTTCCAAAGGAGTATGATCTCTATAAATGGAGCTAGGAGGGACATTTCATTTAGGAATACATTCACTTTGTCTTCATATTTCCATATTGCCTCAAGGATGAGATTGAGCAATTGGAGGATATCTATAAGGATGAGGAATAGCAGGTCTCCTATTAGGTGGAGCAAAAGGTCTTGGTCATTCAAGAGGTGATTCCACATTGTCTTCTCTAGAAGGAGAAGCTGGCTTTTATGGAGGTACTGCCGGGGAAGTGGATTCCTTTGCCTTTGCTTTCCCTTTATCTTTATTCTCAGGAAGATCCTCATCTTCAACTTATTCAATGCAAACATGAGGTCATTGTTTAGAAGGTTTAGGAGGTGTATCACCAGGGTGAGCAGGAGGCTATTGCTGCTTTAGGGCTGGACCCTAATGGGGATTATGTGGTTGATGTCTAGGTGGGACATTATTGTTTTGAGAGCCATCACTATTAGTGTCACCATGGTCATCATCATTATGTTTGTTTTCTAGATGAGGGGGTAAAAGTGGTAAGGCTTTCTTCTGATTAGGACAGTGAGGAAAAATGTTCTCATCAAAGGTGGCATTGTAAAAGATTACAACTCTCCTCCTGGCTTGAGACCAGAAGTGATATTCTTTGGTTCTTTTTACATAGCATATGAATGTGATAATCTCACTTTTTGGGGCTAGTTTGTTATTTCATTGCTCTTTGGGAACAAAGACATAAGCAAGACATCCAAACATTCTGAAGTAAGAAATATCTGGTTTAACTTTGTCTCGCTTTCAAGGAAACACTTCTACCTTCCAGAAAACCTCCAATAAAAGGAAGACACTTTGAACTTTTGACCACACTAGCTTTTGTTGTATGATTGTTACTGACGATTGTAACAGATGTGGGGGTTTGCCTCAAAAAGAGCAGGAGGTACCTAGATATCTGGCTTTGGTGAATGAGGAATGTGAAGAAAAGGAGGAAGGCCTGGAGGATAAAGGAAAGAATATTTTGGCTTTGGTGTGGTGCTTTATAACTGCTAGTGGGCAATGTTGT
This sequence comes from Tylopilus intermedius, assembly GCA_038091255.1. Taxonomy (NCBI): domain Eukaryota; kingdom Fungi; phylum Basidiomycota; class Agaricomycetes; order Boletales; family Boletaceae; genus Tylopilus; species Tylopilus intermedius. The sequence goes on along the minus strand of JBBPOD010000222.1, from coordinate 6,609 downwards.
TAAGACTGTGAAATCCTCTGGGTCAAACACCAGAACTTTAGAGTTGTGAACATCATAGGACTTTGGGTTCAGCCTGTGTGCTGCCCTCTTGCTAGGTCACATGTCCCAGATTTAGAAAAAAGGTTGGAGACTAAAGAGTCAAAGTCAAAGATGATCAGAAATCAGGAGGATATATCAATGTTAATAACAAAACTAAAGCTAAGTACATGAAGTCTACACTTTATATACTACAAAGTTACATAGGATTACTAACAAAGTCATTAGTAAGTGATTGGTAATGCAGAATGGAGATAAGTAATATGGAAATAGAGAGAAACATAGCCAGAGCTGTGCTTCTAAGCAAGACACAGGTTCAGAAATAATTACAGAATGAATCTAATACAAATGAAGAATGGAGGAAACATAAGTGAGACAGAAAGATATGAAAGTGTAATGTAATGGAAGTCCAGAGGTTGGAGGTAGACTCCTGAGCAAGATTATATTGGAGTTTGACATAAAAAAACCAGAGATGATTCCAAAGGGTCAAAGTTGGGACAATATATAACAGATGTTTGAGAAGATAAGTGGGTTTAAATTTGAAACAATAGGAGCATTAATAATTAAAATACCAGACCTTCATATGGCCTAATTTTTAGCATTTGTAGCAAATGTCTTCAAAGTGGGAATGAGCAGGGAAAAGGGAAATGACTCTAATAAGATAGTAGTATTACACTATGTCACTAAGACCTAGCAGGAACAAAGAGAATGCCACTCAGTAGTGGGCACAAATGACTACCCAAGACCTAAACAATAAGCCCTGGATGAGACTAAGCCTAAGTAATGTTGAATTGCATAGATCTAGAATGAGGAATGCTAATACAGTAGAGGTCTACTTATACATAAGGTAAACATGCACAGACCATTGACTAAGTAAGGAGAATGACTATGTATGGAAAGGTGATGCATAAGTGTAGAACAAGGAAGAACATATTGAAATGATAATGTCATAAGACACATAAGTGAAAAGCATAGGGGCTGGTCAAGTAAATAATAATATCATAAGGATGTGCATTATACAATCTGGAGAGCCAATGAAAATTGATAAAGAATATTGTATGACTCTAGAACCTATCACAAATTAAGAAATAAAGTCCATTAGGTAACCAGACAAGAAAAGAAACAACTGGCCATGATTGTTCATATCATAACAAGTAGTAGGTGTTCTCAAGCCAAAAAGAAGTGATTTTCTGGGCAGGTGGCACTTCAATATTACAATATAGTCAGCTGAGGGCACTTGTTTCTTTTTCTTGTCTCTTACCTAATGGACTTCATTCCTTGATCTGTATGAGGTCCTAAATCATACAATTTCCTTTGTCAATTTTCATTGGTTATTCAGATCATACAACATACATTCAGTTTCCCATTGTTCCATTTGTACCAATCATAATCTCCTTTCTTGATTGTTATACTATGTCAAGTAGTGGTCCATGCATGTTTGCTCTACCTATAAGTAGAGCCCCACTGTAGTAGTAGTTCCCTATTCTAAATCTACACAATTCATGTTGCTTAGCGCCTAGTATCTCCAAGGCTTATGGTTAAGTCTTGAGTATAGTCGTTTGTGCCTACTATTGAGTGGCACTCTCTAGTCTTCATTAGGTCTAAATGATATAGCATAACATTTGGTAGTGAGAACTTGAGGTCTAAGGTGAGGGGTGGTGGGATGGAGAGCAGCTGCCTGTTCTGTAAGGTATTGTTTGAGGTTGATTAGGAATTCAGGCATACCAAGTTGGGTCACTACAAAGCAAAGTTTGCTCATGAGACTATATTGGGCAGCTCTTTCATTTGAAGTGGAGAAAGGGAGCTGAGTCTGGTGACTCTGATGTGGGCATGATATACAACAAGAAGTGAAGATTCCCACTGGAGGTGATTGATAATTGGAGTGTACATAATGGAATCAAGGAGGTGGGCATTAAGGGCATGCATTTCCTCCATGTCCATGAGGTGGCAACAAAAGGGTTGGGCATGAATAAGAAGGACCATGACTTGGATAGAATAACATAAAGGATTAGAAACATGGTCTCAATCCCATTCTGAATTGGCCTCGTTGGAGGATGGAATATTAGGACAAGAAGTGATGGTAGTAGTTGTTGTTATAATGAATGATTCAGTAGTAAAGGAAAAAATGCTGGACATATGGGAGATGTTATGCTATGTCGCCTAGACTTAGCAAAGATCCAAAGAGTGCCACTTGATAGTAGGCACAAATGACTAGACTCAAGACTTAAAGATTAAGCCTTGGTGAGACTAAAGCCTAGGCAATAGTGAATTGTATAGATCTAGAATGAGGAACTATACTCAGTAGGGCTCTACTTATAAATAGAGTAAATGCACACAGACCATTGACTAAATAAGGAGAAATACTAAAGAAGGAGATGGAATGCATTAAGTATGAAACAAGGGAGAACATAATGGAACAATGATGTGTAAGCATGAAAAGGAATAGAACATTATGGAACAAAGAATAATGCATTATACGATCTAGAGAGCCAATGAGAATAGGCAAGAAAATCATATAGAACCTATCACAGGTTAAGGAATAAAGTCCAATGAAGTAAGCAGAACAAGAAAGGAATCAAGTGCCCATGGTTGCCCATATCATAACAGGAGACAGGAGTGGGAATGATACAGATTCATAAGATAGGGAGGAGAGGTGTTTGCCAAAGTTAAGTTTGAAGAGAGGGTATTGCAGGGCATGTTGGTGGATATAAAGCAAATAAAGGCAGTTTGTTTTTGGGAGGATGAGGAAGGAAAAGTGTGAGAGTGAACCTTTTTATATTCAGCTAGGATGGTTCATGCATGAGAGAGGTTGGATTTTTTTTTCCATGAGTTTTCTTTGACTAAGTATCCTTTCCATCAGATCAAGAAGTATTGGTTAAATGGGATTCCATGGTGGCCTAAAATCTGGTCAATTTAGTATTCTTCTTGTTCTTCAATAAGGTCAGGCTGGGGTTTTGAGAAGTTCAGGCTATAGATGGTGTTTTTGTGATAGGGCAATAAAAGGAAAGCATGGAATACATGGTGAATTTTCCAAGTTTTTGAGAGCTGGAGTTGGTATGAGAGTGGAAAGAGGACATTTGAAATCTCAAAAGGTCCTTCTCATTTTGAAGCTAATTTGGGATGGATGAGGTGTCATTTAAGGTTATTGGCTTTTAACCACACTTTATCTTCTTTGGTGAACAGGATGAAGCCTTATTGTGTTCATAATGTCATGACTTGTGTGGCAAGTTTGTGGGTGATAAGGGCTTCATCTTGTGAAAAAGAGGGAGCTTTGATTCAGAATACAATGGCAGGAAAAGGTGTAAAAGGTAGGACAGATGGGATGGCTTAGGATCTGTATCCTATCATGAGACAAAAGGGGTGTTATGCAGGTATTGCATTAATAAAGAAGCTGCCACTTGAAGTAGATAGAAAACTTTAGAAGTTGATACTTTTGACTGAACCATAAGCCAAGGACATGAGTCAACACAATGGTAAATTGCATAGATCAAGAATACAGAACAAGTACAACTATATCCTACTCATATTGGAAAGGGCAGTGTGCATGGACCAAGTCTGTGTGTAGTACAAAGAATAAGAAAGGGAATAATGGTAAGTTGTTGAAATAGTAAAGAACATAATGAAACAATAGTAAGACTAATGACATAATTGCACAGCAAGCTGACTTGTCTAGCAAAAGAACTCAGATCAGGTAAAAATAGCTTATAGCCAGTAGGAAAGGAATAACAACAACAAGAAAAAGAAAAGCCACAAACCAATCATATTTATAACATTACACTATTTCTACCACAGATGAGGGATCCTCAATAACTACTTGGTCCATAGTAGGGCCTTGTTGGGTTCAAGAGCTGGACAATGATCCCCTTTGTACAACAGAAGTGATGATACAAGCTTTCTGGATTATGGTTTCTGGTTTCTCTCTGGCTTTGATGCACTCTCTAATAGTAGACTAGGTTTATCAAGGTTATAGTAGCTGATGGCTCATCCTAGTGGCTATGCTTTGCTTAAGTAATAAAAGGTCGACCTGAAAGTGGTCTGATCCTAGTGGCTAACTTAGTTTCTGCTAAGTACTACTCAAGCCTAAGATTTGAGAAGAAATGATAAAAAGATGTATTCTAAGATCTAGATTTGCTTGACAAATCTATGAAAGAAAAGAATATCTATTTGATGATCTCTGATATGAAATATGAAATATATGAGATACCAAAAGCAGTCCAAATCAAGCTTTTTTTATACACATTAAGAGTGGCTATGCTTGGTTGTGTTAGCTACCAAGACTGTTTATGAAAGGATTCTACCATTGGCTGTTAAATATCATAGCCCCATGAGAGGTTTCTGCTATTGGCTATTTAATGCCATAGCCTTTCATTCCTATGCATGGCTATGCAGGCTGTGCATCTTCATGGTAACCAGGGGGCAATATCACTGTTCAATCAAGTTGACCTAAATTAAACCAGCTAACTAAAATAAACTGGCTCATGTCTAGATTTGGCCTGCTTACTTCATGCAGTGCCAGGATATCAATTTGAGTTAGTCCCTAAGCTTAACAGAGGTCACATGCCCAAGCTGTGCAAGCTGAGTTGATTAGCACTTATCTACAAACTAGTGTAGTTCACTAGCATTGTACATGTATATGAATATGAAGTGGAAAGAAGTGGTCATATCTCAATAGGAAAAAATTGGGAAATTTTTGAGAATTTGGGGTTAATTAGGTATTGATAGGAGCTAACCCTAGAGTGTGAAGGAAATTGGATGATAGGAACAATGGAAAATAGGATATCTTTTTGACCTCTGCATGCTTTTGATAATATGCAAGTCAATGGAGGTTTAGAGGTTGGAGGTGAAGTCCTAAGCTAGAATGCTTCATAATTGTGAGTCATTTAAATGAGTTAAGAATGAGTTATGATAAGTCACAGACTTTCAGAGCATTGCCTAAGTCAATATGAGTTAATGTTAGGACCGTACAATCCTCCGGGTCGAACTCCGAAACTCCGGAGTTGCGGACATAATGGGACTTCGAGTTCAGCTTGTGTGCTGCCCCCTTGCTAGGTCACGTGTCCCGGATTTAGGAAAAGGTCGGAGACAGGAGGGTCGGAGACGTTCGGAGGTCAAGAGGATTCGTCAAGTCGATAACGAAGCTAAAGCTAGATACATGAAGTCTACACTATATATACTACGGAGTTGCATCGGATTACTAACGGAGTTCATCGCATTAGTAACTGATTAGTAAACGCGGAACGGAGATGAGTAAGACGGATACGGAGGGAAACATAGCCGGAGCTGTGCTACACAGGTTCGGAGATAATTAGAAAGCGGATCTAGTACAAATGGAGAATGGAGGAAATGTAAGTGAGTCAGAAGGTTACGAAAGTGTAATGTAGCGGAAGTCCGGAGGTCGGAGGTGAACTCCCAAGTGAGAATGCATTGGAGTTCGAGGTGAAGGAACCGGAGATGGTTCCGGAGGGTCGGAGTTAGGACGGTATATGACAGTTAATGTGAGTTATATTCTATGCTGACTCAATTCTGAGTTATTATGACCTTTGGAGCATAGGTTAGATAGGTAATCTAAATATAATCTCACTATCTCAAGTCTGAGGCTATGCCTAATTAACAGCTGGGTAAGATTCTTAGAAGATGTCTTCATGACAAGCATGCAATGTTTAATTGCTATGGAAATAACTCTGCCAGATCTTTGGATAAGATAAGATAAAATGGTACTAACATTCCCCATCCTTGGCAGCACTTTTTCAAGGCTTTCATGCATCTGCAAATCATTGTTGCCAACTTGCCATGTCCTGTCCTCCAAGTCATCCTCATTGTTGGCTGGATTTTTTTGGTGCAAAGGAACTGTTTTCACAATGGATTGTTTATGCAGATTTTCTGCCATAGCTAGTCTGAATTTAAGTTAGTGCCAATGTATAGTATCTAAATTAGTATTTTCACACAGGGCCAGGCTGCTGGTTAAACATTAGTGGTATTCACTTGAAATTCTGAATGGCTGTGATGGCTGTGATGTGGTGCTAATTTGGCACTGAAATGTGGCAATAGCCCCATCAGAGTTCTAAAAACATGCCTCCCCTCAGACAACGCCACCATCATTCTGCATGCCTTTCTGCCCTTGCTTGCTCCTTCACAATGGCTAGTAGCAGCTCAAAATCTCAGCAAGTGCATTCCAGGGCATCATCCAATCCCTCAGTCCAAGTTGTCCAATCCATTTTGAAGCCCTCTGGCAGGACCATGCAGGGAAAAGCCTGAGGAAAAGGCAAAGCCCTGGAGGCAACCGAACCACTACCCACCACATCCTCCAAATCATCAGTTCCAAGAGCTCCTAATATCATTTGGGACAAAGTCCATGTCCAGGAACTGGTATCCTGACTTGTAACTCGCCCCACTGACAGACATGTCCTGTATCATAATCGTAATCAACCTGCATCTACTCCCCCCCTCCCCCTGACCAGCACCCCTCTGGAAGACAGAAAAAGGACATCCATGCTGTGATCACCAAGTACATCTTCAACAGCAAGGATCCCAATTATGCAGATGACCTAGATACTACTAGGTTTACGGTGTCCA
>JBBPOD010000221.1:0-24398 GCA_038091255.1 Tylopilus intermedius | reverse complement strand
CCCGACACCGACTCACCCTCCTCCACCGAAGTCAGAACCGGATACCCCACCCACGGTCAAGGGGAGGCACAAGTAACCTGACTCTCCCTCTCCCTCCTCTCCACCGTCTTCCTCTTCTGTTCCCCTTTCGCCCGCCTCCTCCACCACACCAAAGAAGTTGACTCTCGAGCCGCCCCACCTTCATCTCCTCTCCGCCCGCCCCCAGGCACAGTCGAACCTCCTCTTCCCCATCCACCATAGCCCGTCAGCTCGATCTCTCACCCCCGCCCCCCCTGCTCTCCTTTACAGCCGCGTTTCCATCAACTTCGCTATCATGAGTGGTAACCTTCCATAAAACACATTTAAGCACCACTTGCGCCTTGGTCAATATTATGGTCTTCTCACCCACATGCTTCCGGAGCCCCACCCTACACACACACAACACCGTCTGAGTGGCTCCTGTCCCTCTAGTCAGCGTTTTGTCGTTGTCGATGGCCCTCGTCTTTCTCCCATCGAAAGCCGCTTCGGGCTGAACCACGAAAACTTCAAAATCGCCCGATATCATCCCAGAAACCGTGTTAGCGAGTCTGCCTGCATGCGACATGATAGAAAGTACATTTCCTTATACTTTGACGAAAGCTTGGACGTTACATTGTGGTCCGTAGAGAAGCCGGCAGCCGCGACGATATTGATGAGCCTAGCCATGGCGCCCTCAAGTGGAATATCTGGGCCACTGACAGGAATGGGCGGCAGTCCTCGCGAAATCGGTATACTGGTGCACCCTCAGATGCACCAGACGCCTGTTAGAATGAATTTATGAGTAAGCACTCTGTCCGAAAACCTCACGTCCTACTTCCTTGAATATCTCCCCTCTAACTTGTTCCTTTCCATGATGTATATGTTCCAGAACTTTGGAAGGTGCGTGCTCAGAAACCTGCTGCGATACTTTGTTCTAAAACTGTGGGCGGCTCTGATAATCCACCTCCTTTGTACTTCACCGGCTGGCGACCTGAACGGTCTACCCTTTCGGAGGCAATTTCAAGTTTGGACTCATCGTTCTTGGTGATGGCAATTCTCCATGTTTGACCTGAAATTTGAATTGAAATCGCGTTCACCGCGAGGGATTTTTCGTTAAGCTGGTACCTTGACCATACTCTCATCGTTCAACGTGTACCTGGGGGATGGTGACTCGGCCCGCAGATTGGATTGAGAAGATCACTTCGTGCTCGAAGACATTATAAACGGGAAAGACCTTACAACGGTAATTCAGAAAAGTGTACGCTGAGACTCGTGCTGAGCACACACCGTCTCTACTGGCAGGAAGCTATGGTGCGATTTGGCCCAACCAGCACCGGAGTAAGTGAGGTATGGTCATGATCACAGGGACGCTCAGCATTTGAAGAAGAGATTCCTAAAGCAGGTTGAAATTATCCTTGGAGGCAGATAAGTGGCTCAGACCTACTAGGGGCCAGCGATCAAGCTTCAAGTCCGAGGACGTAAGTTGATGCGATTATCTATAACCCAGGGAATTTACATGGGGGTCGGGTAATCATTAATCAGGGTCGTCACTAGGTAAGGAAAGCTCGAGATGCATGATCAGTTATTGCCATTGGGCTGTACTCCCGGATCCGCGGACGAACTCTATGAACGAGACTTTAATTTGTTTTTCAAATGGCCGGCCAGCTTGAGATCTCAGGCTGCCGCCTACAATCTCGTCTTTGGCACCTCCCTCCTACCACGCGTCCGCTTTTGAGCCCAGGCCAAGGATGTGGTGTATGTGGTGCATTCCCCCCTTGCTCGTAGCCACACTGGTCCGGGCAGACTATAACATCGACAATGCTAACACGACCGTCGTATACTCGACGCCGGCGAGCCAGGCGTGGCAGACTTACTCCGTGGACACCCAGCCGCTTACAGTGTCTTTCAGCAACTCGACTGGCGACGTCACGATCGTCCTTGATCCCTCGTATTGTTATGACCAGAATTAGTGCGCCTCTATCTTCTGCTCCCTTCGTCATTGCTTGATCATGCACGTCAACAGTGCTCGTAAGCTAATCCGTCCCTGTATGTCGGATGTAATACCTATCCATTTCTCCAGTCGGAGACTGTGCGACAGTTGATAATTGTTCTGTTGAAATACCCTTCATAGGTAAACAGCTCTCGTTTACCGCTGCGTGCTACCCTCATGATATGAGCTAGGATCCGGTATCGCAATGTATGTCTTCAATGCTGGCTTAGCAGGCATGCGAGCCAGTTTTTCGGTTGACGGTAGTAAAGCCGTTTCCAAAACGATCCGGCCACCCCCTCCTCCGAACTATCAGCTCTCTCAGGTCAAAATGTATCAGATCGAGGGCCTCCCGACAGGGAACCATACCATAAGGATGGCCGTGATGGATTGGCACGGGGTCAACACGGCCATGAAATTTGATTATGCACACGTTAATGAGACGTTCGTGCCGCTGGCAGTGGCGTCTCCAACAAACACATCGTCGACAAACTCAACCCCAACATCCCCTCAGACACCCAGCCCCACGGCTTCCAATAAGTCAGGTGTTTTCCGTTATCCTAGAGACCATGGACTGACGCTCTGAGCTTTTTTTTTTTTTCAAAAATAGCATCCGAGTCAGTCATGGAGATATCATTGGCGCTACCTTGGGAGGCTTGGCCCTCCTTGTAAGCCTCGTCCTGATCGGCTTCTTTTATTTGCGTAAACGCAAGGCAGCCAGAAAAGAAGTCTCTCTCCCAGGTTCAAACATCCATGCAAGCCCACTCACATCAGAGTTGAACGGTCCCACTTCAGCGCCTGCGCCAGATGAACACCAGATGTCGTTCTCTCCTCAGAGTAAGGAAGAAATTGCGGGGCCTGCGAATCCTGCGATCCTCCACGATGGCCCCTCTGTCTCGCAGTATCACTCAACCATTCCGACAAACTCGTTCTTCCACGAACAGGTTATGCCCAAAGAACCGCATTCTGGCCCAGAAAAACTCGTCCTCGCGTTCGACGTTGGCACAACTTACAGTGGTGTCTCATACTGTATACAACAACCAGGAGAAATCCCAGAAATACGGGGAGTCACTAAGCAGAGTCTCCTTTTTATCATTATCATTATATATGCTGATCTCGCTCTAAGGTTTCCTTGCCAACTGGAAGGTCACGAAAACGCCAAAGTGCCTTCCGTCTTGTACTACGATGCTAGCGGTAAGGTCAAAGCGGTCGGGGGCGAGACTCTCGACATGAATGTCATCAACGAGGCGGACGAAAACGGGTGGGCAAAGGCTGAATGGTCAGGCGCCAACCATGTTGCGGGACATTTCAATTCACTCACCATATCTAGGTGGAAGCTTCACCTCTACCCCAAGCATTTGCAATCGGCCCATATCAAGGATAACGGTATTCCCCCACTCCCGCCTGGGAAATCTGCCGTCGATATCCTAACCGATTTTATCCGGTATCTCTATACGAGTACCAGAAAGCATATTGAAGAGCACCATACGGGTCTTCACTGGGCATCAATCGAGAACTCCATTGAGTTCACTTTCTCTCATCCAAATGGCTGGGAGGGTCTACAGCAGCAGAGGTATCGCGAAGCAATCGAGGGTGCTGGCCTCGTTCCCCGCACGCCTGAGGGGCGTTCTCGCGTCCATATGATAAGTGAAGGCGAAGCGAGCCTACACTATTGCTTGTCGTCTCTACCTGAAGAACTTGCTAATTCGGGGCCCCAAGGAATGGTCATCATTGATGCCGGTGCAGGGACCATTGATCTAAGTGCCTATTCTGTGACATTCAACCCGGTCGCTTGCAGAGAGGTCGCCCCTGCTGAATGTACGAGGGTTTACTCAATATATATTCTTCACATCACCCTTGTCTCTTTGAAGGTCGGCTAGAGGGTTCAGTGTTCGTCGCCCGTCGTGCGGCAAAGCTGCTGTCAAGTTAGCATCTCGTTCTTGTGCTGTCTTCCGAGTGACAAACTGAAGAAAATTTTAAATCAACAGGCAAACTTGAAGGTTCGCGTCACTCAAGCAAAGACGAAATGGACGATCTTATACGTAAATTCGACCAGTCGACAAAACTCACTATCCGTAGCGCTGACGAGCCAGTCTATCTCACGGTTGGAGATTTGGGTTACAACGATGCGCAATTCAACATCAAGCGCGGAGCGCTGGTTCTATCAGGGTATGTTTCCATAGATTACTGGTACGATTTATGACGTGGAGGTGAACTGATTGTATGGCCTCCAGCGTAGAGGCAGCGAGCCTGTTCGAAGAGTCCATTAAAGCCATCGTCGATGCGTTTGATCGACAGCGCAAAGCTGCTAATACAAAGATCACTGTAGGCAGCACCGAGACGCTGCAGTTGAGCCAAGTCATTCATTTTTAACTCTCAGACGGCTTTTCTCGTGGGGGGATTAGGGGCAAACGATCTTGTCTGGACCCGTCTTCGGGAACATTTCAATTCACAAGGCATTAAAGTCTGCCGTCCTGACAATGACATGTATGTCCTTCATCGTGTTTAACAAGTTGTTATGTTCACATTCTCCAGACACAAGGCAGTCGAGGCAGTCGCGTTTCACATAGACAATCCTGTCAAGGCACGGGTTGCACGCTACACGTATGGAGTTCCCTATACTCCGTGGGTAGACGAAAGTGACCCAGAACACCTTCGCCGCCGGTACTCCTGGCAGAAAAGTCCATGTGGTCGACGCGTTATCAAAGATGGATTTTTCTCGTTTCTTCGCAAGGCAGTTTCTTCTTTCGAGCGTGAGATGGCCTGCGAGATACTGACTTCGTATCCTCTTTAGGGCCAGGAGGTCGAGGAGGAGGAGGAAATTCAACATCCATTCTGTTTTATCCAGAAGAGTCAATCAGATTTTGGCGGTGAGGAGATGAGGGTCGTTCGTTATCGAGGTAATCTATCCAGTCCGGAATGGATGGACAAGGACGCATGCAAGTTCTTCGCCACATTTCTTGGCCTTGTTCTGAAACGCTGCATTTCAGCGTCTTTCACTCCATTGTGCACGATGCGCGCAGATTTGCGTGGGGCTGCTTATAGCTCAACTGCAAGGTATGGGCTTTCGGGTGAACTCTACTATCAAGTCGACGTCGCCGTCGTCATGTTTTTCGGTTCTACGGAGCTGACTGCACAGCTAGTCTGGGAAGACAACGTGAGCCTGACTCGTCTTCGTACTTCATGTCTTCCTGCTGATTCCCTTTTTTTTCAGGGGATCGAAAAGCGGTGTGTATAAGTGCCACACGATCTTACCGCCATGTGGGCTAACCTAGACGCAGCACACCAGTGTCGATTGTCCACTTGGAAGACTAAAGGCAATGTTGGAGGTGGAAGGAGCATGATAGCTTTCTCTAGCCCTCCGGCTTATTCGACTTATCTTTGGTTTGGATTCCATTTGTACCTCGAGAAATATATGGACCAACTTTCGGTGGCAATTGTGTCGTGCCGGCTGCGGAGAGGAGCTGCGTAGTCGTACGCCCGACAAAGTGACCGTCACATGACCACTGCGTACACACTGCCGACATCGGTGCACGAGTTGGTCAGATCCATGCAACACAACGCGAGTGCTCTCCCGTACCAGGCGTACAGGGTGAACATTTCATTGCTAGTCTTATTCTACCACACTGACCTCGTTCACAGTCAAAGCGCCACTCCCGCACTGTCTCGTCTCTCCCTATCCCACCCAACGTTCCTCCGCCCTCTATCGCCCGACCCGCGACCGTGCTCCATTGGGACACCGAGAAGGACAACCTCGTATTCGAACTGGACCCTCCAAACACAGACACCCTCACACCCAACACTGACTCACCCAACACCGACTCATTCACCCCCCCTCCCCCACCGAAGTTAGAACCGGATACCCCACCCACAATCAACGGGAGGTACAAGCAACCTGACTCTCCCCCTCCCTCCTCCCCACCGTCTTCCTCTTCCGCTCCCCTTCCACCCATCTCCGCCACCACACCAAAGAAGTCGACCTTCCGGCGCCTACAGCCTCACCCATCGCCTTCTCGAGCCGCCCTACCTTCATCTCCCCTCCGCCCGCCTCAGGCACAGTCGAAAGTCTCATCTTCCTCATCCACCATAGCCCGTCAGCTCGATCTCTCACCCCCGCCTCCCCGCTCTCCTCCTCTCCACAGTCGTGTCCTTTCCATCAACTCCACTCTCAACGATGACAAATCATATTCCACTCGCCCAACTCCATCCCACACTCCCAACTCGTCTTTGGTTGTCCCCGTCGCGTCCTCGAGTCACCACTCACTTCCACCTACATCGTTGCTACCTCAACAGCCCCTTCCCACGTCCGTTTCACCCAGTCCCTCCCCATCCTCCATAGCATCCCCACCTTCATCCGTATCACCTCTCCCGTCTATCCCCTTTCGCTCATCTGCACCATACAGACCTGGATTTCAGCCCAAAGGCGTTTATCGCCCGCGTACAGACGAGTTCTCACTCGCTCGCAAAGCCAAGCACGATGCGACCCGTATTGAACGTACGAAACTTGAAAGGCGTCTTGAAAAGATCATCCAGCTCCATTTTCCCCTGCAGTCCACCGAATCAAAGGAGGCCAAAAGACATGTCATGGAACGCAGGAAATCGAGCATTTTCGATCTGGATCTGGCAAATTTAAAGAGCATGGATGCTAGTGACATTTGGAAGGGCGTCGTACGATCGCAGGCTTTGCAGGGTCCCAAAGCCGACATTCGGGCCGCTGAGCAGCGCATCGCACCGTGGCAAGAAGATGCAGCAGTATCTAAATGTCCTTTGTGCACGTAAGGCGTCTCTCTCTTCACCTTATCACACCTAACCCGGCATCAGCGCTTCTTTCCATCCGCTCACGAATCGAAAACACCATTGCCGTCTCTGCGGGCAAATAATCTGCTCATTACCCATCAAACGTCCCCAACGCCCCGAACCGTGTTCAATATTGTTCATCGTAGATTCAAAAACACGCAAGATAGAGGAAGTAGGTGAGGGCGTTGATTATGGTGTAAAGAGGAGGGCAAACGGAGCCAGCACGACAAAGACTGGCAGTAACGACAAGGAAAAGGACGAGGCACTGGCGGATGAAGAGAAGTTCTTGAAAGGGGTAAGGGTATGTAGGTCCTGCAAACCTGTCCTCTCGTGAGTCATCTATGCCGCGTCGTTTTTACTCGTGTACGAATTCCCACTCTCCACCGGATGATCGCAGACGAGAACAGTTTTACCAAGAAGTATCCCGCATACCGCCATTGATCCAGCTATACGAGGTACAGCACTCCGAGCGTTCTTGATGGCCTCACTCAACATATCTGTAGGTGTTTATCGGCCTCGAGAAAGAGATTGAAGAATCGCTTCCACAATTCCAGGAACTGCTTCAAACACTAAAGTAAGCCCGTGTACGTTTTTCGTTTCAGAAATTCACACGTCTACCCAGCTCGGATTCCCCGCCCAGTAAAGAAGCCAGTGGAGCCCGCAAGCGCATCCTAGATGACTTTGCAGCGTATGACGCCATCTCGAAACGTATTCGCAAGATCCCATGTGCACCAGGCAGCTCCCAGGATCGCGTCCAGCTTGCGATCCGTACCCGGGCAGACTTCTTTCTGCAAAAGAACATGTTTCCGCTCCAGGCAAGCTCTTTCTTCGGTGCTGAACCGGATTGACGCTCACTGAACTATGTAGTCAATCCCCAAAGCAAAGACACAGGTCTCATCCGACGGTGCAACCCCCCTTGTAGATCCAGATTCGGAGCTTGCACATGCGCTTCAACCACTCCTGGAACAAGAAGCGCTCCTTGAATCGTTTGTCGGCGAAGCGATGGCACATCGAAAGTTTGAAGATGCCAAGACGCTCAAGGCCAACCTGAGGGAGATTAGGGCGGAGATTGATAGGATGCTGCAGAACCAGGTCGGAGATGCGAGTGCATGAGGCGGAGGCAGTCACTGGATTGTACCACGAGCAGTTTCTTTTTTTTCTTTCTTTCTCGGATATGCACGCACGGCCAGGGAGATCATTTAGATTATACGTGCGATTAGGAACCTTTGCTTTATCACCTTTGGAGGACGATTCTGGGATTAAGTTATTGGATATTATCAAGAGGAAAATATAACTGTATGTCCGTTGGCGTTTAGTTTGTTCTGGTCGTTTGAAGGCTTCTGATTGGAGGCCTCCCGGTCAGTATTTCCGGCATTTAACTTTACTCCGATTGGCCAGTGTCGCGTTCTTGCACCGTGACAAAACACACGACCCCGTTTCAAGCTTCAATACTCGGTCATCTCGATCAACTCGTTCTTTTGACGGTTTAGCACTCGCGTTACCCTCTCAGATTTGTTTCCAATTCGGAATCATGCAAACGGTCCGGGCGCGCAAAGCTGGATGTCACCCTCCTTCACCGCCAGTCACGGTGGACATGGTGACAACTCCAAGGACGACCTAAGAGTGTGCCATGAATACCTGGTTCCTCTCAGAACTTCCACGACCACTGCCGGTAATACCATGCTTGCTTCGCGACACGTATACGTTCAAGCAGAGCGCTCGTTGTGCCACCGGATGTCAGTCCCCCCCAGTACCGCTCTCATTGCCCCTAGACTCTGGAGCGCCACGACAGCCCAGTGGGTCAATCCTGTGGAAAACCAACTTTGACAATGATCGCAGGGTGGCCCACCGCTTCCGGTCTCTTGACGTGGTGTCACATGCGCTGTTGAGCGCGCTCGGGAATGGAACACTGCGGAATTCTCTTTGCGTCGGCTGCATCCACCGTCCGAGACATCCCACACTTATACGGTGTGTACTCTTGAGATCACGCGCTGCGGCTATGGGTCACTTCGTCCCCCCTGGTACCAAAGCGAGACTAAAGGCATTTCTGAACTCCAGGTGCGCTCCATGACCGATATCGCTGACAGCTGCTCAACCTTTGTACTAATCGTGCTGCAGCACTTGGCCGGTGCTGATGAGGTCCCAAAAATAAGGTTCTACATGTGGCGCATCCGGATAGCACGGGCCCGTGCTCTGGAGGGCATACTTGAATGTTCGTAGATGGATGTACAGCAAGGCATCCAAACGAGCTTCCTCCGTTCTTCTCGTGCGTTCGTAAACGTGCCACGCGCCCACGGTACACTGCGCTTTCTCGTTTTGGTTCAGCGGCAACTATAGCCATCCACCCCGCATTGTGTCAGTTTGGTTCATGGAGTCAACGCTCGGGACGCGTTTTACAACTTCGTCCACGGTTCTCGGCGATTGGGTGCAAGCTGAGGTGGGAAACTTCTATGTTAACGACTGCCAGAGGTGTGCAGCAGGTGGCCGTAGCCTCTAGGCACTCGGTGAGTCGCATGAATGCTATCTTGACCATGACTCATTGAACAATACTTATATATGCCATAACTAATCACCGAGGGTGTTGTTATAAGTAACGAAAGTGAGCAACAGTCGGCGATGAGATCCATTTGTCCGCCGGTCTCTGCAGAGGCGTCGACTTCTTATGGCAGAAGTGATACAGAGGCAGGTCAGGAGCTGATGGTGTCGGGTACCGCGGCTATCATGTTATACGAAGATATGAATCGTCTCCTTCATATATAAGTAACGACCCATTCCCCTTTTGCCGCCGCATCAGGATCTCTCACTTAACCGACTATAGAAGTCATGATTCCTCCAGCGGACCACTGTCCCTCTGCATCCACCGAGATATCCCCTTTCCATTCCCTTATGTCACTTACCTCCGTGGTCTCTCCCGGGACTCCCCCGCCCATGGAAGCAAAGTCACTCCTTCCCACCATCCATGATCGCCAGATTGACAACGTAATATTTGGCCTTGGTGATGTGTTATTCACTTGGTCAGCGAACACTGCTACCTCTATCTGGCCTCAAATGCTACACACCATTTTACGGTCCTCGACCTGGTTCGAGTACGAGAAAGGCGGTCTCACTGAAGGGCAAGTTTATAGTCTCTCCACCGCATAATTCTCCCTGGATGCTTCCGAGGTCAGCTCTGCCTTACGCAGGGTCCGAGACAGCCTTCAGGGCGATCCGTCCATGCTGGCCCTCCACGACCTGAAAGAATGTCATGGGATTCAGCTGTTTGCCATGTCCAATATTTCTGCACCAGATTGGGAAATCCTCCGCCAAAAGGGTCGAGCCGAAGACTGGGCTCTCTTTGAGCACATCTTCACGTCTGCCGCGGCACGTGAGCGCAAGCCAAATCTTGGATACTTTCGTCACGTGCTCGAGGCCACTGGGATCGATCCGCATCGCACTGCATTTGTGGACGACAAATTGGAGAATGTCGTATCCGCACGATCCCTCGGGCTCAAGGGCATCGTTTTCATGTCGTTCGAGGAAGTATCTCATGAGCTGAGGGCGCTCGTGCGGAACGCCGTGGTGGACGGAGAACGGTACTTGCGCCAGCACGCCAAGGAAATGAAATCGGTCACGAATACGGGTGTCGTTCTCGAGGAAAATTTTGCGCAACTGCTTATTCTCGAGGCCACGGGGGATCCGAGCCTCGTTGATTATATCAAGTATCCACGGCTAAGCAATTTCTTTTAATGTGAGGTTCCGCTTGTTTCTTTTTCCGCAAGTATACATTGACTGACCGTTTATGGCTAGCGGGTGGGGTGCTCACCACGGCTTCTTTCCCCTATGATCTCGATACCACGTCCATCGCTTGTACGGTATCGGGCCACTTATCTCCGGAAGTGAAGAACGACATCATGGATGAGATTTCGACGCTGAGGAACAAGGACGGCATCATCCAGACATATTTTGACGTGACACGTCCGCGAATCGGTATGTCGTCAAAAATACCGCCGACCCATATCCATTGACATGCATGATCTCGCAGATCCCATCGTCTGCGTCAACGTCCTCACCTTTTTCTACGCCAACGGTCGCGGCAGCGAGCTCCGGGAGACGCTCGACTGGGTATACGAAGTGTTGAAAAACCGAGCCTACACGAACGGCACGCTTTATTACCACGGCCCCGACACCTCTCTCTCCTTCCTCTCCCGCCTGCTCTCCGTGTCGATCTATGCCCGTCGGCGCATCGGTCCTCTGTTTGCCAAACGCGTCGCAGAGCACTTTGGCGCCGAAAGGGACGCGCTCGCACTCGCGATGCGCGTCCACGCGGCCACGGTCGTCGATGTGTGCGACACCCGCGATTACGAGCGGCTCGGGAGGATGCAGAACACGGACGGGTCGTGGCCGGTAGGGGTGGATATACAAGTACGGCGCGATGGCGATCTTGATCGGGAATCAGGGGTTGACGACCGCGATGGCGGTGTGTGCGATGCGGAACCATAGGGAGTTGCGGTTACGGTTGCGTTCGTTCGATTGAGGTCCTAGGGCCGGGTTGTTCTGGGAGTTGTCTTTTCTTTTCTTTCTCTTTCTCTTTCTATTGTGGTACTACTGCATGAACACCCCTACTGGCCTCCTGCTAGATTGCGCTACCACTATGCATATGGGATTGTATCGATGCACTTGGCTTGATGTTGACAGACCGACCCAGAACTTCAAGCAGTCTCAGGCTGATGAAACTTGACATGATGCCAGTGACTGCCCTGGTTCGGCGTGTGATTGTTACTACATACGAGCTTCCAACTTTGTTCGACGACTTATCGATAACAAGAGAAGTGGCACTGATAAGAATACAAATGCTGATACTATGTAAAAAGGCAACCACCAAATGGTAGTGACCCTGCACAAGTTGACTACATATCAGTCGGATGGCGCAGGGTCGTGTTCTTGAGTTGCTCTATATAAGACTTCATGCTATCGCACATGTGGCTCGCATTGACCCTGTCGACCATCTTGACCGAGACGGTCTCTTGAGTTCACGGCGTCTGATACGTCCGTGTTGGGCCCTGAGCGAACGCTGCAGGAACTGGCCGGCCTATCCGTCTGCGTCGGCCATTAACATCAAGTTCCAACTGCGGCACCCTTCTTGATGTTGTGGCCCCTTTGAAGAGTCAGGCGGATCAGGCACTCGGCGGTAGCGCCCCAATCTGGATTAGCCCATTATATTACTAGTACTAGTACATACAGGGTCGTGTTCTTGAGTTGCTCCCTTGAAGACTTCATGCTTCAATTATCACATACAGCATGTGGCTCGCATCGACCCTGTCGACCCTTGGCGAGACGGTTTCTTTCACAGCGTCTGATACGCTCCGAGTCATGTTGGGCCCCTGAGCGAACACTGCAGGAACTGGCCAGGTCATTGACATGGATGTACCTATCCGTCTGCGTCGACGGTGCTACTGGCACCAAGTTCCAACTGCGGCGCTCTTCAAGTTCAACTTGAAGTGGCCTCCTTTGCCAGTGAAAGTCAGGCGGATCAGGCACTCGGTGGTAGCGCCCCAATCTAGTACGGGTCGACCTCGGCGATCCGTCGACCCGTGGGTGGACGCACGACGTTATCTAAGATTTGGTCCTCTGGCCCTGGCCGGCTATCATGCCAGTTGAGGGGATACTCGAGACCACCGCGCGACTGACTCGGACGACACCTGCAATGGATGCAGCGGAAGCACTGCAGCTGGTACCGATTACCCTGCAGCGAAAAACGGGCTCACGGGCGGCTCGCTCGACGGGACTGATCATCGGGCAGTGAGAAAGCCGAGATATTTACAGGAGCAAGTTCCCGTGTATCAGGATCCCCGCATGACTTCCTTTTGATTGATCATCGATTTGATTCCTTCAAGCTGATGCGTCACGGTGGTGCATTGATGCGTGGACTAGCGCGAGTTCAAACGTCCAAGCGTCGAGTTGGATGCCAGCGGCGCCAAGACAACGGTTCGAGTCGCGCACGTACAGACCGGACAGACCCCGGCTGAGGCGACCGAGGACTGGGAAGGATACATCTCGAGTATACATCCACTTGCATTAATTTCCATTTCTTGCTATGAAAGAAAAAATCCAGTGTGAACGGTGTCGTACCTATATAAATGCCAACGTGATGATAACAAAAGGGAGGAAAAGGAAAAGGAAAGAACACGAAGAAAGAAAGCGTCTGAAATGAAGGCGCACTTGTACTAGATTGAATTTACGATGCCGAGACTGGATAATATAGTGATGGGGGGCGTGTTAGGGGGGCGTGTTAGGGCTAAATGGGCGTGTTAATATGCAGGGCGAGGCGGATGCATAACATGACGAAGTCAGGAGTATTTCTCAGCTGTCGTTGACAAAAAGAAAAAAAAGGGGGTCATACGACTCTGGCGCTCAAGGCAGAGACATGACAGCATGGAAAATGGCGCCGACCGTCCACGGAGAGGCTCAGCCTTCATCCGCAATGGTAGTTGTCTCCTCATATGGGCCATGACTAGTGCTCGCGGGAATGGGATGTCGCGGGAATATGGTGACGTTAAACTGAGACTGGTTCGGGAGTGCACTGCGAGGGAGTCCGGATCCAGGTGTGACTAGCTTGAGAGCCTTTGGTTGATGTGTACTCCAGCTACGTAGAAGGCTCGCACCCAATTTGTCGTCAAGTGCGCGGAAATGGGCAGTCGGATTGATAGGGTGTGCCGATACTGTGGTGATCGGCGAATACGGAAGAGCAGTACGAAGAGGAGAAAAAGATGATACATGTAGAAGCATGACGAATTCCTGGGTCGAGTTAGTGAGAGCGACCATCTTGGAACGGAGATCTGGAAAGACCGCATGGGATGAACCATGTATCTTGATAAAGTTTGATAATTTCACGACAATCTGAGCGAGATAGATTCAGCAAGCAGGGTATTGCGAAAAGGCAGTCCAAAGTTCGCTCACCTTCACGAACAAATGCGCATTGTCCCTTAGCGCTCTCCTGTCAGCGGTTGGGTCTCCAGCACGCACGGCAACGATGTTGGCCCGCAAACGTTCCGTAACGTTTCTGGCATTATCAATCGAATCGCGGAAATCTCCGCTCAGCTCTGGTGTCTCTGACATGGTCTCCACCATCTCTTGCATGAGATCCCATATAGCTGGTGCCGAATCGACTGCAGCCTCCATGGAGTTTAGCGCGTCGTTGTCAACCAATGTTCTCGACGTTGGGATTTCCAGTGTCGGTTGGCGCGCGGCAACTCGGGGCGACGAAGTCGAAGGCGATGCTGTCAGCGAAGCTTGCGAAACTTGCCGAGAGTGGTATCCACCCCGAGCTGTCCAGGTAGGACGAGGAGACACTGATGCTGACATCGATGGCGGAACGCCTTGGGTCGCTCCTCCCGCCATCGACGAGGGTCCAAGGCTAGAGGTAGATGCAGATAGAGACGCAGCCGGGTATTTTTGCCCAGCACGGCGAGCTGTTGGCGATATGCCATTCGGAAGGGCAGGGAGTAGGGGCATGTCATATGACGGTAACGATTTCCCAATCTCCACGTCCTTTGAGCTGAACGACCCTGCATGCCGTCGAGTAGTACGCGCTCTGCCCAGAGTAGTAGGCGTGGGACGGGATCTCGCAATCGGCATGTTGTGGTGGAATCCAGAGGGTACTGCGTTGGGAGTAAATGGCGAGTCGATATGTGGGGCGGGGAGTACCGGTGCGTGACCTTTCGTTTTGGAAGTACCAACTCGACGAGGGTCTGACAGATAAGGTTTCATGGCTTCCATATGTGGGATCATACCCCGCCATGCGTGTGATATCTCGGCAGCTGCCCCGTAAAAGATCAGAATAAGCGAGCGCATATACCGGTCGTCGTCTCTTGACGCCAGAATTTTAAGCTGCAGAGAGAGCATTGCAATCGCCTTGCCAAACACAGCAGCCGAGTCCCTACTCTTCTCCACCAGCGACCTGCACAGCTGCGGTGGTGGTGTCATCTTCTTGGCGACAGCATCAAACTGCTCAAGCGCTCCGTTGAGCTGTGTCATGTAAGTATACGCCGGGTCAGTGACCTTCCGAAGAACAGACGAGAGCTTCTGGTTGATCGTATAGCTGATGTAATGAGAGAGTGCTTGGTATACTTGAGAGATGGAGAAGTAAAGGGAACGAGCGCATTCGACCAGGGACCGCAATGGAGGTGGTAGGTTGTTGGCAATTGCATCGGCGGGCAAAGCGGAGAGACGCTTGAAATAGGCATGACGTTCAGTGTCGGGAACCGGATGTAGGCGCTCCGCGGACGTTGGTGATGCTGATGGTGGGGGTGTTGCTATGCATTGCTTTTGGATTTTCTGTCGTGAAGATCCCTCGGAAGATGAAGATGAAGATTCTTGTCGATGCGATACAGGGGACGGCATCGTGTCGTCGCGTGTCGTGTCGCTCGCCATTGGTGCGGGAGGGGTAGCCGATGGGGATGGATCCTGTGACTTTGCATTGTGCCCCTGCTCAAAGAGCCGAGGCGAGGTGCGCAAATCCGGGATACCCTTCTTTCCAAACAATGCGGGCCGACGATCGCGACTTCTGCGCGCAAGCGAGCCATTTCTCTGATGTTGGAAGCTACCAGGCACAGTAGTATGATCGTCGTCAGTTGATGATACGGAGTCTTCAGGAGTGGGCAAGTAGTTCTCAGGCGAAGTTGAACGATGAGGTGGGTCGTACGACGGTAGAGGACCTAATCGAAGGGGTGGTGGTCGTTCGAAGCGTGGACCAATGGCAGACTTGGAAGGTGGTGGAATCGGCGGTAGAGGGAGATGGTCGTCAATAGAAAAGGTCCGAGCATGTGGTGTGGGCCCCTCCGAGGAGTCTTCCTTGCGCATGGATGCCCAAGACTGCAGGCTCTCCTCGCTACGAAGGAGTTTCTAAGGATCATATCGTATGTGACAGGACTGTACTTACATAGAGTGATTAAGAGCGGCACGTTCGCTCATAAACGACTCCGCACTAGGCTTGGGTTTGATGTCCAGGCGAGGCTGACCGTTTTCTCGTAACCACGTTTGCAATGCAAGGATCCAGTCCTTCATGGTCTGTGGATTGTTGGGAGAGGGGCCCGTATCGACAATTTGTTTCGGTGGCCACTCAATGGGATTGCGGTCTACTTTGAGTACATCTAGGCTGCCAAAATCGGCCAGATAACCCGGAAGGCGAGCAATCCTGTTGCGAGAAATGGACAAGACCTGAAACAGAACGTGGTTGGAACGTTATCAATGAAGCGGTTCGAGCAACGCACGTGAAGCTTTGCGAGCGAGCCTGGCTGCGTCGGTAGTCGTTTGATTTTGTTGCGACTTATGTCCAAGATTTCTAGGGAGGGAATGACGGTCAACTGGAGACGTGTTTGAGCCGAAGGGACCAAGCCGAAATGCTGCAAAACATACGACATCTGGGAAGACAGAAAAGCTATTGTTCTTGAGGTTCAGATAACGTAGACGTGACAGGAGTGCAAACGCCGTTGGAAGGGTCGCAAGACGGTTGCAACTGAGAGCAATTCTGGGGAAAGGTGGTGGTTCAGTTAGCAAGATGGGTGTGGTCGGAAAGGAGCAGACCTTGTGATTGCAATTGCCTCTGTGGAGAGTTCGTTCTTGCCGGCAGTAGCCAGACGCTCAGCGCCGTCCTCCCCGACATCGGTAAGGCTCTTGTGAGTGAAGTCCAAGGTTGCGCCATTGTCTGGGGAGTTGGCGAGAGCATCGGCGAAATGCTGGTCAGTTAATGAAGCGGAGGGTAAAGGCGATAGAGCGCCACTCCGTCCAGCGACCGGGAATGGGGACGTGCGGCCAACGACAGGGTCGACGTCCAAGGAGGACATGGCTGGACTGGAGAGAGAAAGGTCGGGATGATGTTGAAGACTGATATGTTCCCAGGTCAAACCTCAATTCGGTTGTAACCGGTGCTTCATATACCTACTGCAACATAACTAATGCTACTTCATAACCACCTCCAGGCAAACCGCTGGATTTCATCTAAAACCACATTGAGACGGAGAAGCTCACGTTCTCGCTCCGCATAGCGTGCCACCATCCCGGAGGAAAGAACAAAAGGTCGCCCGGATTGAGTGTCACGCAAGACGCCTTATCAGGCACGTCATCCCAAAACAAAGGGAACGCTGTTTGAGGGGTCGTCACAAACACGTCGACCTGGGACGTGTTGCTCGTCGTCGGGCTAATACTATTGGCCGCTGGGTTATGGTGGCTGTCAGGGTACGGATACATGGCCGCGGCGACGCCAGGCGGAGCGAGCCAGACGGTCTTGCGACCGACGACCTGGACTATACCGTGCGAAATCAACTTGGCCGCGGTATTTTTAGACCCACGTGGGCTCACCATAGCAATTGAAGTACGGGTCCTATAAGTAAACAAGCTCACGATCACTGTCGCGGACAGACAGGCAGAGTGCACTTGCCGTGTGTGCGGGCGACACCGTCCCCTTGGGGCCAAGCCATGCATTCACTACCACGTCGGACGGCGGCTTGTAGCCTGGGAAGTCGGGTGAGTCGAGGCAGGCATACACTACGTCGGGAAGTATAATGTCCTGCTGCAATGAAGGAAACTGTGCCAAGAGACTGTGCTGGGCGAGGTAGATGGTCTGATGCGGGCGGTGCGCGGTTGATGGGTCTAGGTTGGAAAGGAACTCCTGCCAGTCCATCAATTCCTGGGTCCAGTCGTCGGACCTGTAGTCATCTCCGACCTCCACAGGAACGATGCGCCCCGGCCCGGACACGGAGAGGAGGTACGAGAGTGACGCCCATTGGTGCACCGCTGGCCAGTGATCGGCATACCCGGGGATAAGAAATGGCGCACGGCTCCAGTGCCGGTGGGGAGCAAAGATGGAGGGCAGTGCGGCGAGAGTGGGTATGCTATTTCTGGCCGAGACCAGCGGACGCAGGGCGGGAGATGAGCCAGCGACGAAGACGGTACTGCACGTGGTCCGCGATGGGATGGCGGACTGGAGCTGCTTGATGAGGTCGTGCACGATGTAATCGCGACGGGCGTCGTCGGTGGCAGCGCCTGCGACGATGATGGCGCGATCGAGGGCTGCGATGGACTCTCTGACCGCATCTTGGTGCATGTCTGGCAGCGATGTGCGGGCGAGGACCTTGAGGATCGCTGCGTCGATGTAGAGCATGCGCCAGGCGGGCGCGTCCGGGCCGGCTGCGGGCAATCTCTGGTGGGCAGTGTGCATGAAGTCGTCCATGGTGGAGGTCACATGACTGTGTTCGAGCAGGTGGTGTACTGCGGTGTGGAAATCGGGCACGGGCTGGGTGGACTGGAGAACGCGTCGGGCATAGTCGAGGAGTGACATATTAGGGCGGCGTGACACGAGTGTGACAAGATCGAATTTCAGGTCACGCGGGCGACCAAGATAAAAAGGACCACGGCGAACGACTCGTGAGAAAGTTCCCCAGACGATCATTTGGCTCCCAAAGTAACCCATTTCTGCATCCGGCCCGCCACTCGGCGCTGCCTGACTTCCTTTTTAAGACATGACCTCTCGGTGCGTGGCTTTCCCTGCTCTAGTGCGCATATACTCACCTCCCCCCCAGCTTGGACCGTCTCCTCCTCCTCCTCGACACTGGCTCATCGCCGTCCGTCAGGAACACCGCTGCTAAACAGCTTGCACAGCTCGCGGCGAGAAGCCTCATCACCGACGTCCCCGTCGAGGACGACTTCAAGTCTTCCCGCCAGCATGCATCCAGTCGCGACACCTCTGCCTGGTCAGAGCTCTTGGCCGTAGTCGCTCGAGTACGCCTTTCCATCTCTACCATTTCACGTCGCGTCAAACTTGATTTCTATTCCTTTAGATACTGCCCTTTCTACATTCAAAAAGTCACGACACTCGATCGGCGGCTTCGAATGCCCTCTCTCAAATATTCTCCATTGTCCCCGTCTGGCGTCCGCAGTCAGAGGACGTGAACCCCCCGGACGACTTTCCGATGACCCCTCCCGAATTCCCCCCTTTCTCTGTCCAGGAGCTCATGCAAAGGGGCGCCCTCCTCCTCGCCTCTTCCGGAAAAGAGTTTACCAAGCCTACCGGCATTCTTGCTAATTCAGCAGAGGTAAAACGTGCTCGGAAAGAAGCCATGGGCCGACTCGGCCTCGATTTCCTTGATAGCGTCGGTGGCGCAGACGACATGGACATTGACAAGGAACTCGCAACCGAAGCAGAAGCCGACGCCACCAGCGAAACAGACGCACTCGTCAAGAGAGAAGATCTTGCATCTTCGGTCTCCCCCATGGAAGTCGACTTCAACCTCAGAAAAGAGCGCTCCCCGCCCGCGCGCTCACAGTCAAGTACCCCTGCCGTACCTTCACCGGTCACCCCAGCTACTCCAGCGGTTGAAACGGCCGACCTCAGCGGACTCTCTGCGCGCGAACGAAATCGGCTGAAGCGCAAGCGAAAGGTCGGGAGTTCTGCATTTGTTGCTCCCCCGCCTCCACCCCCTTCTAGTGCCGGTGCGCGCTACAGTACTACCGCTGCCGGACCCTCGAATAAGTAGGTCAATGTCTGCTGTCCGTTAATCCATTAACCGCTCTCTGCAGAGCGCGCCTTCTGTCCGCGGAGGCACAGGAACCACCAAAGTCGCGCACAGATAGTCCAGGTCCTTCCACTAAAGGTCTCCCCTCGGAAAAGGTGGCCATCGATCCTTCAAAAGGCGGCGCTGTTTCTCCCAAGTCCGCTCAACAGTCCAATGCGCTTGAAGTCCCACAAGGGTCATGGGTGTGGGGTGGGATCGTTAATCTTCTGGAGGTGGATTTGTTGTCGCCTACATGGGAAACACGTCATGGAGCGGCGATGGCACTGCGAGAACTGCTCAAAACACAGGGTACATCTGGCGGAATGAAAGGTTAAAATTTCTACCCAGGTTCAAAACCTTTACTGATCGTCTTTTACAGATGGTGTTTCTTCGACTGAAAATGCGCGTGCGCACGAAGAATGGTGCAATCATTTGGCGGCGAAGCTTCTTTGTGTTTTCGTTCTCGATCGTTTCGGAGATTTTGTTTCCGATCAGGTGTGATAACAAACCTTCTTGCTCAGCTCCGTGCTTAAGGTTGTCCAGGTAGTCGCTCCCGTCCGCGAAACCGTTTCACAGACGCTTGCTTCTCTTCTATTACATATGCCCCTTCGCTCCGTGGGCCATGTGCACTCCATCCTTCTACAAATGATAAGACAAGAATTCATCCTTCCCTCGAAGGCCAAAGCAGGTAGGAAGGATGATCGGAACCATGTCTGGGAGGTGCGCCATGCCGGTCTCCTAGGGATCAAGTATGAAGTCGCGGTCAGAAGCGATTTGTTTGACGCCGGAAAAGATGAAGAATCAGGCGACGCGGGGAGAGAGGTTTTAACTGGTGTCGTGGATGCTGCTGTGCTAGGGTATATCAGCTTGCTTTTTGTGCGGTATTCTAGGTGCTGAATATTTCCTAGGCTCAGCGATCGGGATGACGACGTTCGTGCAGTAGCTGCAACTTGTTTGCTGCCCGTTGCCAGCCACCTGGTTGAGCGGTTACCGGATTCACTCGATCGAGTCTTGGCTGTCTTGTGGACTTGTTTGCGGGACATGAAAGATGACTTGAGTTCTAGCGTTGGCGCTGTCATGGATCTACTGGGTACGTGCCACTCCTTTGACGACTCCTTTGGATC
This sequence comes from Tylopilus intermedius, assembly GCA_038091255.1. Classification (NCBI taxonomy): domain Eukaryota; kingdom Fungi; phylum Basidiomycota; class Agaricomycetes; order Boletales; family Boletaceae; genus Tylopilus; species Tylopilus intermedius. The sequence goes on along the minus strand of JBBPOD010000221.1, from coordinate 3,966 downwards.
CATCCAACCGCCGACAGGTAAATTGGTTACCTACAGCAAAGTCATCGACATCCTTGGAGATTCAAATCTATCGTGAGTGTCACATCACCGTCGACATCTCTTACTAACATCTTTATGTGTCACTAGCCTCCCGCTATCAGACCTTGCGCCGACATTATTCCCCTTTTTCCGACATACAATTCCGAATGTCCGGCTGGCTGTAGTGAAGACTTTGTCGTCTTTTATGACAGTGTCATCACTTCCTCGAGACTGGATAGCCACTCCATTCCTGCGCCTCCTCTTTCAGAATCTTATTGTTGAAGAGCGCTCCGACATAAGATCAGCATCGTCCTCTAGCTGGCGAACAGCGCTTGAAGTTATCTCGAGTACGCCCGGTCTGATCAAAAGGATAGTAAAGCAACAAACTGTCCTGGAATGGTATGCAATCATGATGACGCCTCTCGGCGTTCCTATCGACACGTCAACATTTCATCACCCAACATTTGCGGAAGATGGGACCGATGCCGCTCCTGAGAAACATAACGTCGACAAGAACATGCTCACCCAAGACCTGTCCCTAGTCTCTTCAGAACTTATATTGCAAGCTCGGATCGCTGCAGCAACAGCGCTCGCCTACTTAATCGTATACTGGCCTCCACAGGTACGCCATCCGGTGTACTACCCGGAGATAAATCTAGCAACTGAATCAGTCAATTCAGTCTGTCGAAGAGCTCTTTCAACCTATTCTTATCCACTATGTGGATTCGACAAGCATGCTTCAAAAGTTCCTAGCTGCTATAGTTGCCGAGGAGTGGGCACATGCATATGACGCGCTGTCTCCACCTGGCCCAATCCTTGACAACTACCCTCTCGCGGGCGAACTGAGTGCAAGAGCACTTGCTTTCCTTCAAGGCACCCCTCCAACGGCGTATCACGAAATGGCATTTACTCTTCACCGCATACATGCCGAGTGCTATTCGCTGCTTCACTGTTTCTCGAGCGACTGCAAGATCCCTATCTCGCTTGTCCCTCACCTCGGAGACGATATAGACATTACGGGCACAAGACCCGAATGCTTCACCATTGATACTGCACACGAAGCAGTAGGCGCCATGTACACAAAGCTCAAGGATAGTCTTGGAAGGACGAAGAAGCGCGAACTCGGTGTTATTGCGGAGAAGAGACGTAGAGTCGTGCAGAGTATCGAACATTATGCCGAGTTGAAGACTCAGCACGATACACGTGTTTCGGCTGCATTTGCAGCAGCTTTTGTAGCATTCAGAAGCGCGCCCGACAAGGTGAGCCCTGTGGTGAAAGGTATCATGAACGGTGTCAAGGTAAGCTCGGGATTATTGCCCTTGGATAGTCGTCACTTAACAACGCACAGAACGAAGAAAACTTGGATCTTCAAAAACGCTCCGCAGTTGCTGTTGCCAACTTTGTCGACTTTTGTGTTCAACACAATATCAACCAACCGCCAGACAAGATAGTGAAGAACCTTTGCACATTCCTCTGCCAAGACGTAGAACATACGCCAACGTTTGCATATTCACGGACGATACACAAAGGCATTCTTACCTTGCAGGCATGGTCGAAGATCGTACCCGGTAAGGCAGGCAAGGAGACGCAAGAGAAGGGACAGCCTGCGAAGTCGGAAGATGAAATTGCGAAGACGAGACTCTCTAGAAGGGGAGCCGGTCTCGCGTTCAATCAACTATCGGTGAAATTCGGACCGCGCCTTCTCGAAGCCATTCCCAAAATGTGGCAGTCTATGTCTGATGGTCTATTGAGCGCGTGTATAGGTATGGTCAAATCATCTTTCGTGATCGCATCGACTCTTATTGTCGCACCTTCAATAGAGTCCCCCCAAGAAGCTGACGTCGCCATGGAAAAGAAATACGGTCAGGACGTCATCGACTCCCTGAGTGTTCTTGAAGCTGTATCACCTGCACTGGACCCCGCCTTACGGCCTAAGCTTGCCGAGTTGTTCCCAGCCATCGCTGTAGCTCTTCGGAGTAAATTTGCGATCATCCGGCAGACGGCCGCTCGGTGCTTTGCCACCATCTGTGAAGTCATGACTACAGAAGCGATGCGCTTTGTCATAGAACAGCTACTTCCCTTGATCGGGGATGCAGCTGTACTTCAGAATAGACAAGGGGCCGCCGAAGCCATTTACCGTGCGTCCAGCAATTTTTCACCATCTTTCGTGACACGTACGCTGACTGTGTTGTCAGACATCGTGCAAAAGCTTGACATCAAAGCGCTTCCCTACGTCATATTTTTGATTGTCCCTGTGCTTGGAAGAATGAGCGACTCGGACGACGATATCCGGTCAACAGCGACGAATACGTTTGCATCGCTGGTGAAGATGATCCCACTGGAGGTAGGCAGTTCTTGGCGCGAAAAAAACCGGCTCTAAAAACGCACATAGGCTGGTCTACCCGACCCACCCGGTTTCCCGGAGGAGTTGCTGAAACGCAGACAAGAAGAGAGGCAATTTCTGACACAACTGATCGACGGGAGCAAAGTCGAGCCTTACGTAATACCTGTGACGATCAACGCAGAGCTACGCAAGTACCAACAAGAGGGTGTCAACTGGCTTGCCTTCCTTGCGAAATATCAACTACATGGTATTCTCTGCGATGGTAAGCAATCTTCGTTGATTGTCCTAGTCAAGGATTACGAACACCAGTGATGGTGCATAGATATGGGACTTGGGAAAACGCTTCAGTCGATATGTATACTGGCAAGTAAGCATGCCGAACGCGCCAAGAAATATAAAGAGACAAAGTCCCCGGACTCCATTCAGCTTCCGTCGTTAATTATCTGCCCGCCGACACTCACGGGACACTGGTACTACGAGGTCTTGAAGTATGCCGAAAACATTCGACCTATCCTTTACACTGGCAGCTCGAAAGAGCGATCAAAGCTTCTGCCCAAGCTGGCTACGATGGATATAGTGATAACTTCGTACGAAGTCGTTCGCAATGACATCGCGAGTTTGGAAGACATCAACTGGCTCTATTGTGTCCTTGACGAAGGTCATGTTATCAAGAACGCGAGGACGAAATTGACAAAGGCGGTCAAAGCTATCCAGGCACAGCACCGATTGATCCTGTCGGGAACTCCAATCCAGAACAATGTACTGGAACTCTGGAGCTTGTTCGATTTCTTGATGCCCGGATTCCTCGGCACAGAGACTTCGTTCAATGAGCGGTTCAGCAAACCTATCCTTTCGGGCCGAGATGGGAAAGCGAAAACTGGTGAAGCCGGTGAGTCGATGAGTGTTATACTTTCACCAAGTCTGAGCTTGGATGCTTTTATGCTTTTTCAGCTGCTTTGGCGCTAGAAGCTCTGCATAAACAAGTGTTGCCTTTCCTACTCCGTCGTTTAAAGGAAGACGTCCTAAATGACCTACCACCAAAGATCATTCAAGACTACTACTGCGAACTTTCAGAAGTGCAAAAGCTTCTGTATGACGACTTCTCCAAATCGGAAGCAAAGGCAGAGATCGAGGGTGTCGTTCAATCGGTGGCATCGGGAAAGCAGAAGGACGACGGACAGCAACACGTATTCCAATCGTTGCAATACCTTCGTAAACTATGCAACCATCCATCGCTTGTGCTGAAGACCAACAATGACGCCGTCACGGCGGCCCTAGCCAAAGTTGGAGGCAACGCTGACAGCTTGGGCGATATCCAGCACGCGCCCAAGTTACAAGCACTACGGTAGGCTGACACCTCAAGTGTTGTTTCGAGGCTTGCTCACCATCTCGCTTAGCCAACTTCTGAGCGACTGTGGCATCGGAGGTACCTCCGCAGTGGCTGCCGAAGGAGGCAAAGCCGAGCCCAGCGAAGGTGTTTCGGATTCTTCTGGTGGAGCATTCTCTCAGCATCGTGCTCTCATCTTCTGTCAGATGAAACAGATGCTGGATATTATTGAAAACGACTTGTTCAAACGGTACATGCCTTCCGTTACTTATATGCG
>JBBPOD010000220.1:0-24416 GCA_038091255.1 Tylopilus intermedius | reverse complement strand
CACGTACGTTGTAGCATCGTGCGAGGTGGACCCGGGGGCACACTCGTGGCCCGTTTCGCCCTGACGGGTCGCACACCCGCACGGGGACGGTGCACGTCCATGGATATGCGCCGATGCGCGGGCAGCGCCTGCGACGGTCGTTGTCGTTGGCGCTCCGCGGGCGCGGCGGAAGGCACGACTGTAGTCATGGCGTTTGGTGTCAAAAAAAAAAAAAACAAGGGGGTCCAGCGATGACGAAAACTGACGATCAGACCGACGACCCTGGGCCGTCCTTACTACAGCGCGGTGACGCGACGACGCTGCGCCCTCGCCGTCAGACGTCGTCGTCCGCGCCGGCTTTCGTTTCCTGGAGGGGGCAGGCAGGTCTTGGGTGTCTAGTTTGCGCAGGTTGGCTGTTGCCTTTTTCTTGGGTAGGTCTGCCTTGTCTGACATATTGATGCGTTTCCCCACTTGGACAAAGAGAGCTTGTGACAACCGAAGACGAAACGGATTCGGGTCCGTCTTCGTACCTGACTGTGCCGCAGCTTGACGCCTCCATCATCCTCTGGCCAAGTTAAACTCTGCATCTTCGTCGCGCTGACTCAGGCTGATGGCAGCCGCGCAGGAGCTGAAGAATAAATGCCGCAAGCATTGGCTCTGCACCCCACGGCGGCCGGAGAGACGTAATAAAGAGCGCCCGACACCAGTCAGACTCCTACTGGACAGAGACAATGATTTTTATTTTTGGTTCCTAGCTACCTGGTGGCGTTATACATACGCCGACACGAGCGCTTTTCGACAGGGTCGGGAAATTTGAAAGCCAGTTATACGCTCAATCCCCAAGATCGAACGTGCATACCAATGGCAACGAGTGGAGCTTTCGTTCAACTTCATCTTTCCACCTCACATTTCAGATCGTGCCTAACGGCGGGTACAGATTGACATTAATGATGCTTAAACAACATTAATAGAGGATATTGGCTGTCAACTAGGGCAAAATAGTACATCGAAATTTCCTTCCAGCGTGGTGTCGAACGAAGACGAAGCTTGTTCACGTACGATAAATAAATCCAATCAACCTCTGGTTGGAGTATAGTCGAAATGCGTGGATGGGATTAGCGCGAATGGCAGAGATGATAGAGGTTGTGTTTGTTCCACCGAAAAACGAATTGAATCGAAGTGTGAAGGGTATTGTACTATTGAAGCAAAAAGGAGAAAATGCCATGGTAGGGAGCATTGTTCACCAGAATTCTCGAACGCACTCCAGGACTTCCACCACGACGGAGCTCTTGTACATGAGGGCATGATCAGCGCCTTTGACGACTTTCACGTCGCACCGGTCCTCGCTCATCACGCGCTCCATCCATCTCACCGCGTTCTCTGCAATCTTCTCGTCCCGGTCGCCGTACCACACCCGAACCTTGTGAGGGTAGTCGGTATATGAGAATCCCCATGGACGGTTGTCATGGTTCAGGATCTGGAGTAGGTCACCGTGGGTACCCTTCGACGCTTCGGCATGAGATGAAGCGATCAGAGCGTTTCCGAGTGCTGCCTGGTATGCATTTGAGGTAGTTGGAACCACGCTGCTATGCTGTGAGGAGAGGACACTGTTCCTCGGCGATGAAGGTAGGCTTGGCGGGCTCGATTTAGGGGTGGCCGCGCTGGAAGTACTGCACGAAATTGAGCGTCGTCCTGCCTGTCTGGGAATGGGTGATTTGACAGCTGGCCTTTCGATATGGGTATCAACCAATCGAACTGGTTTTCCCGGCGGAGGTGCATTCTTGGGCGAAGGCGTCAACGTGCGGGGTATCGGGCTCGAAGGGTCATTGCCCCAAACAAACTCACTCAAGCCTAGTCCGACGTCAACAGAGATAGGCTGAGGGAGTTGTGGGCTAGGCAAGGTCATCTTCTCTACCTTGGAACCCGATTTGCCCTTCAATGATCCCATGGATCGAAGTGTCTTCAGCCTCTTTCCCACACTTGAATATTGAGGCGGGGCATCTGCTGCTGGCGACGGAGGCTGCGATTGCGATGTCGATTTGGATGGTTTCAACCGGCGAAGAATACCCCTGGAACCTTTTCGTCCCGTTTGCTGATTCATAGAGCGTGCTCCAAGCGTGCTCTGGCTCCCGAACCGACCATCAAAATCCCTCAGATCGTCATATTCACTGAATAGACTGGATGCAACGCTCATCCTCCTCCTTGGATCCGGCTGGGATGGGTAGACGCTAGACCCGCCGCTGTGATGCTCGGATTGTGACAATGAGTCGGAATCTGCAATGGTTTCCGACTGCAGGTGGTAAGGCTTGCTTGGGGATGGCGGGGCTGTATAACCTATTCCACGGAACGCGATCGTTGGGGGTTTTCCAAGCATCCAAGCCTGTATTTTCCATTCTGCAGCTTGCGCGGTCTTCAGAATACCATTGGGGACGTATTTCAACCACCTGTAACCACCTGTAGACCATACTCAGCGATCACGCGAGCTACGTAGGGGACACGTTTCATACCACTTTCGCCGCCACCGATCCAGGGTGCCAATAGACAAAGATCACCTCTAATGCGCTCAGGGACACGGTTTGCGAAGGACAAGGCATACGGAGCACCAGCTGAATGAGCCATGACGCTACATTCGTAAATTTGGAGCTGGTCGAGTACTTCCTCCACGACAGAAGCCCATTCCATAATTCCACGAGCAGATTTAGACTGGGGTACCTCCGTGCGACCGAGTCCCCATCTAATATGCTTTCTGTAAGCTCTCACGGACACAGTAATTGCAGATTAGTTACCTGTCAACAGCAATCAACCTCAAGCCTAGGCAATCCGCCATCTCATCGTAAAGACCCATGATATGTCTTACGCAACCCAGGCCAAGGAACACAACGAGGGGAAAGCCATTTGGGTCACCCATGTCTGCGAGACTGACTGTGAGTGGGTGGTCTATAGAAGCATGTGGGTATCTTGTAAGCTTCAGTAGTGTCGTCAATCGCGCAGAACGCAGATACTCGGCGATCGCTTGTGATGTGGACGTCGGAGATACGGAGTACTGGGGTGGGTCGAATGACAGCTGAGACGCACGCGCAGAGGTTACTGAGGCTGCATTAACGCATGTGTCTGAGGCAACACGGACACCCTGGCGGACACTGGAAGCATCAGAGGTGTTCGAAGGAAAAGAAACCAAGGGCGGAGCAGTCACTTGGGAGTTTTTTTGGTTGTTATACGTGCGCCTGACTTCGTGTTCGATGCTGTCCATCGACGAGCGACTGAGAAGTTCAGCCTCTTCGTCAGGTGTCAAGGGCTCTGGTTCGGATTCCTCTTCGTCTGGACCGTTTGACAAACTGCCGTTGGCGTGACCATAACCAGGAGCATGTAAGGATGGTGGGCGTGTGCGTTCGAGGGGATGGGGTGCATGGTTGCGGATGATTTCAGATATGGAGGGAATTACGGCTCGTGGACGCTCCGATGGCTGTACAGTATTGGACGGAGTGTGGACATTGAATTCGCTGACTAGAGATGTATTACTGTCGCTGAGAGCAGAATCTACAGTGATGGTCGAAGTGGACGCTTTCCGCGAGAAGCTGGCAACAGGGCTATGGCGGTAACGGGGATGGGAGCGGGGATGTTTTGTGGTTGGTGTGCGTTCGTCGTCGTCGTCGTCGTCAGAGGGAACAGTCTTTTCGCGCCTCCTGCCTTTTCCTTTTCCAAGTACGATGCCCGGGGGTGGTGTTGGGAGCGGAGGTTGGTATAGAGGGTGACGACCATTGAGCGGAAAACGGGAAGGGTATGAAGTGTTGCGCGAGAAAAGGTCTTCCATAGAGGCACCGGCCATGCCGTTCATGCCGTCTACGAGAGCATCCAAGGTCTCTACTCCAGAAATCGGAGCAGCGACTACGACGGGAAAGTTGAGGGTAGCACAGCCGATCGAGGTGACATCGGAAGGTGTGGAGGGAGGCTCCTCCAGACTAGAAGTTCCAGAGAACCTCAAGGACGGAGGGGGGATGTCGTGCCATCTAGAGTTTTGGGACGAAGGCCCGGTTCGTGTGCGAGTGCGAGTGCGAGTATTCCGGGGAGTGAGATCGCCAAAGGAGAGAAAGCTGGAAGGGTCGGGGAACTGGTCCGCGGTTGGGAAAGCGAAAGATGTGTCGGAGACTCTTTTTCTGGTTCTGTCCTGCTCTGTGGGGCGACGAGAATGTTTCTTCTGGAATTTGGGCGCGCCTTGGGGAGACTGGGGAGGAGGACTGGTCTGAGGGCGGGTGTAGGCGTCGGCGTATGACTTGTGGAAATGAAGTGGTTTCGGAGAAGAGAAGTTGTCAAAGTCGTAGTGAGAACGCAGCGGAGACATGAACACGCGCGTGGTCGTATTCCAGCCGTGACGAGTGGACGAGTACCGCGTCTCTCATTTTCGCCCCAATAATGGACAGCACAGCCACTGGAACGACCACATGCTCCATCATATATCATACACCACCTACCACCCGCTCTCCCACATTCATCACCGCCGCTCGTTCCGACATGATCGAGGACAACCACCCGACTCTCAAACGGTGCGTCGGTGAGATGTCTTGTTTTGCCATCCATGATGATTGATGATTGATTGATCGGTGCAGGTAAATCCAGCGCCCATTGACACTCCAATTTTAGCCAGTTCTAGACAGGCCTGAATTCAGAAGCTATCTGGTAGAACATGGCAGGGGCGTAGTATTCGCGACTCATTCGTAGTCAGCGTGATCTGGGTGGACAAAGAGCATCGCATTCATTAAATAATTTCGTCGTAACAAAAGACGTGTGCGACGATACTGGGGACAACCTAGGCTGGAGTCTTGGCGGTGACGTAATAGGTGCTGCACTAGTACTCTTTGCGGTGTGGTGTCACCATATGCTCTCGCTCTCCAATGCCTCTCATTTCAATGTCGCGATGAGCGCCGCCAAACAGCGCCCAGGCAGCCATGACCATGCTTACTGTCACAAGACCCGTTTAACCGCAGCCGGATTCATCTGCCATCCGCATTGCCGCCACGAAGTCAAGGAAGCCGTGGATTTCGTCGTAGAACCTGAAGCAACGTTGCACTCCACCTCGTGGCTCTCCTCCGCTGGGCAAGGCGTATACCTTGCTGAACTGAACCCCACGTGACTTGGGAAAAGGCAGTGAGACTTTGTCATCGTCATTACATGAGCCATGCTCCCGCACAGCTGACATGCATCACTAGTTGTCCAGCCGCTCTTCATATACACTCTCTTGGACCCTCAGTAACCCACCCTCACCACACCCGCCTCACCCTTGCTGCCTGTTATGACCCAGGATGTCTCTCAACCACAACACCTGCTACCTATCAGCTCACGACCACTCAGGACATGGGCACAGACTCTCAACGGCCTGCTATTCTTGTTGCTGTTCATCCTAGGATGTTTCATGATTCATGGGTTCCAACTCTTGCTTGTCCTTCCACTGAAACTCATTCCGGGATCAACTTCGAGAAAGCTGTATGACGAGGGGGTCAGGTATACCAAGGGCGCCTTTGCTGCCCTGATAAGTGCGTCTTTTCAGAGTTTACGGGTGCCATCTATATAAGAGACTCATTTTGCCTCGCAGACTTGATGAATCAATGGTTTGCTCCAACAAAGCTGTCCGTCACGTTTGAAACTGAGGGCCAGGGCAAGTTGACGGAGGAAGAGATCCAGAATATTGTGAAACGTGACGCGTCTGGCAGGGTCGTCGCTTTACACCTGCCTTCCAAGTGTGTCATCATTTCAAATCACCAGGTGCGCACACGTGTTACTCAGACTCGAGTTGGCTGATCTAGCTACGGCGCTAGGTCTATTCAGACTGGTGGTACGTATGGGGCTTGACGTACTTTGCCGGCTCACACAAAGATGTCTTCATCGTTTTGAAGAAGAGTCTCAAATGGATTCCAGTCATCGGGCCGGTACGGGCTGCCTCCGTTCCACTGGCAAGCTATTCAAGTCACATTATCAGGGCATGCAAATGTACAGGTTCATATTCCTTGCGCGTTCATGGGCATCCGATAAGCTCCAGCTGGCGGGGCAACTCTCCAAACTTGGCAAGAAAGCACAGGAGGAAGACAAACCTTTCATGTTCGTCCTGTTTCCCGAAGGAACGCTTGTAAGCAAAGACACACGACCGATTAGTAACAAGTACGCTGAGAAGATGGGTGTCGTGCGTCAAGCTCACCTTGCTTTACGTGCTACTAATGATCAGAGTACAGCCGGACCTTTCTAACATACTCCTTCCCCGCTCAACGGGGCTCCATTACTCGCTGCGGTCCCTCACCCCCCGACTACCCACGCTCAAATTACTCGATATAACAATGATTTACCCAGGTCGGAATAATATCAACTTTCAGGAGCTAAAAAGTTTACGGTTAGTTTTCAAGGTGTTCCTCCCAAGGGTTATGGACAGTCCTACTATACCCTGCGGTCGATATTTTGTGATCGTGTGCCTCCGCCGGTCGTTCACATGCACCTACGGATATTCGATGTCGCGAAAGATCTACCCATAGGAAACATCTCAAAGTCCAAACTTGCCAACGGCTCTGCGGACGACCCCGTGGAGGTCGATCCATCTGAACGCGACAAGGAGACATTTGACATATGGCTTCGAAAGTTATGGTCGGAAAAAGACGAGTACATCACCCGGTTCTTAGAATCAGGCACCGCCTCCGGCAAGCAAGAACCGGTGGAAATTCCCCTGCAACTACGGAACAAGCGGGAGATTGCCGAAGCATACTGCTTCTTTGCACCCGTGGTCATTGCTTATTGGTGCAAGAGGCTAACGGACTTGTTATTGTAGCAGACATGTTACCATGTCCAATGTGTACTCCTGTTAAGTTATGTAGAGGTGAAGACGGGATGGTCACGACTTTTGGGTTTGTTGTAATTGTTGTTGTCGCTGGATTTGCCCGAGCAAGTACTCGCTAGTGTCTACGAAGCGCTCTATGCAGTTCACGATGCATGCTTCCTCGCCACGAGCGAAACGACTGCCGGGTGTCCCAGTGATGCACCTGTCGAAGGAATGAGAAGAGTGATTGGATCGAGAGAAAAACTGCTTCAACTTGTCCCAGCACATGTTTGTGAAGGCGAGGAGTTGGCTGTGGGCTTGAGCCTGTCGTTGGCCTTGTACGAGGGCAGAATTTATCTCCTTCTGGAGACGGAGACATGAGACCAGAAGGACGAGCAAGTCATGGTAAAAGCACACCTTGGATGCGTCATCGAAACCCAGTCCTTCTATCGCATTGAGTGCGTCCTTGGAGTCCATGTCGGCCACCGCCGTGTAGTTCGAGTTCAAGTCTATCATGTAGCGTGAGCAAAAGACTACCATTACGTGATATTAGGGCAAGCCTAATCTACTTTGCTCGCCGTCGTCGGCGTCGACACCAGCGCTGTCGCCGTCGTTCGTGTCTCTAACAAGCTCTCCAACGCCATCCGTATTGTACGCGTCGTCGTGGTTGCACCCGCGAGACCGCTTGTCAATGGCGCCGATGGATAGAATCGTGCGAACACGCGGGACTGTAATGACAGGCTAGTTCCCCGCCTCACCGCCTCGTGTCTCTCATGACATCCAACACCGAGGTTCCTGGCTGGCCCCACGAGCCAGCTCCGCTGTGTGTCCTGATTCCAGTCCTTCTCCCTCTCTCGCTTACCGCTCGTGTTTTCCAGCGTGGGGTACCTCAGTCGTAAGGCGCTCCCCATCAAGCGCAATGATGCCGAGCCACTCACCAGAGAGGACGTCCAGTTCGATTTTCTGGACCACATCTTCTCAGATACCAACGCTGTCTTCACAAGCCAAACCCCGGGCACTGCCTCCCACGTTCACTTCCGCGATCTCTACGTCAACGCCTTGTACCACTCTAGCAAATGCTCCAAGGTGCTCAAGGACAAGATGGTCGAGACACCTGCATTCGCGGTCGAACTAGCCAAGATCTCCTTATTGACGAACGTGGGTCGCATCAACACAACAATGGCATGTATGCATTAGCGCCACAGATCATGCGTGGTCTTCGATTGTACTGACTGTGCTGCCAGTCTTTCCGGAAATGAAGACAGCTCTTAGGACCTATCACCCTGTACCGTCTCTGCAGAAGACAGACGGAAATGCTCAGGACGCACCCCGCATCAAGAATTGTCTGAAAGCAGCCCTACTTCCATCGGAGCTCAAGTCGATGCCACCCTCTACCCCAGAAGAAATTCTCGAGAAAAGCGTGCGTGCGTTCCTTCATTTCACTTTATCACAACTCTACAGCAACCCGTCCAGCGAGCGCGCCAACTTCCTCCCACGAGTGTTGTCAACTTAGTCTTCGTCCTCGCGAACCACGCCGCTGTGAGTCTCGTGCCCCAGTCAGCAAGGCGTTAATCTTGCTAATTTATGAAGCCTCTCGCCGCCACTCATTTTGACCCTCCATTGAATTTCCTCGATCTCTTTCTACCATTCAACATATCCTCTGCTGACCGAGCGAAAGCCTTTCTTTGGCTAGTACACCACTATCTCGAAGGTCCGGATCGGCCGAACCCCTTTGACGACGACTATTCGCGCCAGAATCCTGGAAAAGTCCCGTGGTTAAGACGTCTGACGGATGCTGAGCTGGCCGAAGAGAACGTCGACACACCTGAAGAAATCGAGTGGGGAAGAACCATGTCTGCACAACGTAATGTATTCTTGCAACGCCTAGTGAATTCTCTTGAAAACGAAAAGAAGGCGAAAAACGTGCTCGTTGCGTCGTCACAGCGAGGTACTCTTCCAGCGCTAGTGTGCGATTGGTTCGCTCACCGCATGTAGTGCCCGAATCCAGTCCACATCGTTCCCGCCCCTCGAGACAACCCCACGACGGTGTCCGCGAGAAGCCTTATATCCACTATCTGCCGCCACCACGTCCTGCCCCTGCGCCACAGTTTACTGGTTAGTCAAACGCGTTTTGCGCTATGGCCGTCCTTCAATTGCAACCACAGAACGGCCTGCTGGAAGTTCCTCGCATGGACCACAGCGGACTATGCTTCAACGTGAGTATCCGTCGGAGCTGTCTTGTGCCCATTACAGATGGCCTGATCCACGAGCAGACGCATGGCACGTCGTGACATCGGCAGACCCCTTAGCCGACTCGGATGACGAGCTGATGGATGAGCACGTCAGAAACGATTACAGTGCGTAACGTTGAGCGTGCCGCTCAGACGCAACCTTTGATGATCATTCTAGGCCAACGTATCGCCGTTCTTGCCCGACTTCGCGGCAAGGCGCCGACGCCACCGCCAGACCTTACCGCAGTTCCCCACGTTGCTGATACTCGGGAACATCGATGGCGAACGGTGCAGTCATGGAGATGATTCCGAGCAACCCGACTGGATTACACATGCTCAGATATAGCAACCTGTACATTACTCATTGATCGCATTTGATATAGACCGAAATATATATAGTTGATGGAGCAAATGAAAGGGCAGTGAAGGTTAGATAACCCTGACCGCCACTTATCTCCCCGTCGAGGAATCTATCTCCGAGAGTTGAAAGTAACCTAATCACGACCGATCCATGACTTGGATACATGAGTCACGCCTCGAATACTCAACGATGTGGTACAAGCAACACGTCCGCTAATTTCAGAAACTACCCTGCGGCAGTGCCGCCACATGATCGAAATCACCTCTTCCACTCCGCTGCATCTTGGCCGGGGCACTGCATTTTCTCACTGCGGTGCTGGTCCATGCGTGCCGACCAAGGCTAGGAGGGGGAGAGCTACGGCGTCTCAGGATCACAATCATATCTCGCGCGGTGTCGGTACGGACAGTTTGCACTGTGGGTCCTGCGACGACACCGCCCGAGTGAGTTGTGTCTACGCGCCCCGGCTTTGGCGTCAGACTGCACGGAGCGGAAAGCCGGGGGCTGTTGACCTGTCGAGAAAAGGTGGTGTCGAATATGTCGTCGTTCGGCGTGAGGGATCGAACGGGGATAGTCTGAGTCCGATCGTCGATGGAACCAGATGATTGATTCGAGGCCGTCAGGAAGATGGACAGCGGAGGTCGAGGTTCTGCTCTGGATGGGGTACGCTCCGGCTTCAGACGGGCCGAAATTTCGCCTAGAGAAGGCGGGAGAGATCTCGGCTTGATCAGCGTGGATGGGGGAAACCGAGAGCTTGTGCGAGGTTCTACTTGTCCATCGAATGGTGGATTGGCAGGCGAATTTACAGCGACCAAGTTCTCCAAAATCTCTCCCGCACTTTCGAGGGCGAAGAATTCGGATGCAAGCCTGAAAGGCGACATAGGGAAGTAGGCACTATCTGGCCCTGGTGACTCTACGGTAATCTCGGGTACGCATATCGTGGCCATGGATGACGATTCATTGACTTTGGAAAGGAAACGAGCGCGTCGTCCGACTATTATCAAATAAGTTCAACCAGTCTGTTCACGGCGCTACCAAGAAATACACACGTTGTTTGGGACTCTGATTCTTGAGCGCTAGCTCCTTGCGGAGATCAGGGATCTTATGCCCCCTAGCTTTCGCTCTCGTATCACGCGATGCTTTCAGCAACGAGTCGAACTGGTCTCGTGTGAGTCCCTGTGGGGGAGGACGGTTGGGTGGGCGTAAAGGAGAGGAATACCATGGAGACGAATGAGCTGAGGGTGGGAGCGACAAATGGTTGGCTCTATAGCCATCATCATCGACGTCTGGCTCTGCAGATTTGAAGGGAGAATAGGGATCTGGTTCAGTCTTCACTGGGGGTGCTGGTGTGATACATATGGAAGGGATTGGGGAGCTGATCAACAGCATGAGTTAGCGCAAATAGTTGCGACTAGTGGAACAAAAGCGACCAGCGCTGGAGAGAAGATGGAAGAGGAGACGAACTTGAAACGAGCGGGATAAATAGAGCCCGGAAGTAAGCCTGGCCGACCCGCCTCCCACGCTTAGCCGGCCATGTTGGACACAAGCCTGAGGCAAGTTCTGGACAAGGCTAATGATCTCAAGCTTGAAGGAAACGCATCGTTCAAAGCAGCCCACTGGAACGAAGCACTAGTATCGTATAGAACAGCGCTCGGACACCTGCCTCCACGAATCCAACCAGCTGTACCAGAGCCTGATTCAGATCAAGCCGATCTTGATTCACGAGCACCAACACCAACCACAGATCCCGACGTGGTATCCGTGTCAGATACCTCAAACGTGCTTGATGCAGAGTGCGCGAATGCACGGGCAGTATTGCATGCCAACATCGCTGCATGCCTGTTGAAGCTGGTGAGCCGGCTGAGGTTGTCTATGGAGCAAGCTCATCCAGGAACCGGGCAGGAAGATCACAACGGCGTGGTCGATGCATGTTCCCAAGGCAAGTGCACACCGCTGCTACAACTATGGACCCTCTGAACAGTAGACCACAGCTCTCAGTGATGACCCACGTTATGTAAAGGCACTTCAGAGAAGGGCAGGATCGAACGAGAAAATTGGCACGTGGTCATCCCTGACGAGTGCTCAAGAAGGTCTGTTGTCGCGGACATCACAAGCTGGCAATGATTAGTGACCGACAGCTAGATTACAAGCTGCTTTTGGAGCTGCTGCCCCCTCGTTCAGCAGAACTGACGCAGACAAGGAAGGCCCTGCAATCTCTAGAGCCTCGCACGCGAGCAGCCCAGGAAAGAGAGACAGCAGAAATGATGGACAAGTTGAAAGGTTTGGGGAACACCATTCTCGGTATGTCTGCATGAAGTCGGCAATCCAAGACGTAACGGAGTACTTTCCAGGTAATTTCGGACTTTCCACCGATAACTTCAAGTTCGAACCAAATGGCCAAGGAGGTTATTCGATGAACTTTGTACGATGACTACTCAACCTAGCATATCCACATATATACTCTTCATATGCGAGTAATACACTTGTTCGCTAGATTGTTCATGTTCCTCCTTGACCGTCACGTTCGTCGATGTATGATCCCTCGCGGGCGAAGAGTTGGAATCGACTGAAAGGAAACACCTGCCGAGAACGATTACACGATCCGAGCGACACGCTGAGGCGACATACCCTGGCAATGATTCTGCCTCTGATTAATCCCATCGAGACGGGGCCATAGTCTCTAGAGTCAGTCGAACATGCCGCGTTATCTCCCGCTATCCAGACATGGCCTTTTGGAACAACGACGTGTTCCTCAGAGGGCGCTTTCAGACCCGTTGGATCGACGCAGACAACGTCGCCTGGAAGGCCAATGATTCTTTTACAGATGATTCTGTCCGGTTTCACGGGCGATTTCAGGGAAACCAGTTCCCCTCGAGTTAGGTCATATGGTGCGAGCCGGTGTGACACGATACTTTCGACTGCAATTTCGCCCGAGGTCTCGAATGTGGGAAGCATGGATGGACCATCTGTCTGAACATGTGCTCAGTACTAGGAAACGCGTGGAGAGTGATAGACACACCAAGCAAGGGCTTCCGATGTTTTCTTTGAAGAGATGAAGAAAACAGGCGATATTAACGGCCTGCGTGTGGTGTATTGCGTCAGTCATGGTCTGTGTGAGATTGAACAAACGGACATGGATACACCCTACTGCGACCTTCTTGAACAATGTGAACTGCGTAGCATGAGTAAGAAACCAAGGATAGGTCATTGACGATTTGTCCCTCGCACGTGCGGTGACATGCCGCTTCAGACGTAATTATCCTGAACACCACCCTGGGGTGGCAAAGATTGGGGTGATACATAGTCCACGTTTGCTTTACATTTTCTGCTTCGTTACCGGACTCCTCCCAAGTTCTCTGTTCACCATGTCGCCGAACCTACCGTTGCCAACGGCTGCGGACATCACCCGTATGACCTATCGAAGTGCAGCCAAACTCAAGGCAGAGATGTCCCGTCCAGACGGCCATCCAGAGAAGCTGGATTTTAGCCTCATGGCAACATGTTTCAATTGCGATACCATCTTGTCCGAACGATTGGGGCAGAAGGTGCCCGATTTTCCTCTGATGGAACGCTGATTACTTACTGGTGGTCGCTAGCCCTTGGTCTGTTCAGCATGCGGATCTGCCATTTACTGTTCCAAAAGGGTTTGTCTCCCATTGCTTGGAAACACGGAGAGGCTAAGAGCCGCCGTCGGCCTGACGTTGCAGTGCCAAGTCGCGAATTGGAAAAGCGGGAGATTCGGCTCAGAAGGTCACAAGACTTTATGCGAAAAAAATAAGGTGGGTAGCGATTAGATCAGTCGAATGTGAAGTATACATGTATTGTACATCCTACAGCGTCATATGCTGAGAGTGCCAGAAGTGCGAGCTACTCTCAAGCTTTTTCCATGGGGAAAACTCGAATCAGATGGCACTTTTCCCGAATCTGTCGTACGCGCTTACTTTGGTGTTCTGGGAGCTCAAGGCTACGGATACTGGAGTGAAGCTGGTGGTAGCGCCCCTCATCAGAGTCAGCCAAACACCATGAGCGCTCACGATGGCGGCCCATATCGCGTCGATCCGGTCGAAAGCTACCAGGATGGCTATCTGCTTCTCCTTGATCATTTTGTCGAAGAGAAGGCAGGATGGAAACTTGAAGACAGATTAACCCCCAAGCTGCATTTCGAACCTGGATGCGAACCACTGATTGCATCCTCAGCTAACGTCGTCGACTGGAAGTCGTGGCACCAATGGCGTTCCTTGCCTTTCGACTCTCCCGCCGCGCTCCTCATGCATTACCCTCTCACCGTATACCACTTGTTAGTCAACGTCCTGAAAGTCGCGAGTCCAAGTCGCGGTTCTTCGGATAACCGACAAACGCTTAGCATCCACTATCTCGGGCCGGAAGTCGAGCTCAATATGCTCCCACTGTGAGTTCTTTTATATATGTTGTTCTCATCGGATTTGAGACGGTACCCGCAGTTTCTCAGAGCTGGCGCTGTTACTGTCGCACACTGACATCAAGCTTACGTTCTTCGGTCATGCTGTGCATGCGATCGTGCAAAATGCAAAGAAGAAGAGTATCGCCGCAAAAGCGAAGCGAAACGAGCCGGTGTACACGTACAAAAGCCCCGCATCTATGGGGGAGAGCACTATTGCGATCTACCTTGATGGAGAGCACGAGCACTGGGAACCACGCTTTGCGTCTATTACCGAAAACCTTCCTGATGCCATCGTAGCCCTCAACGCCGGGTTGCTCAGCTACGCAGCATGGGCGAATGTCATCTTATTCTGTCACGTAGAAAATATGCCTTTCGGCGTGACAGAGTATGCTGAGCAATCCGCGGAGGTGCAAACGGCTCAGTTCTGTAAGATCATCCATCATGCACTGCCAAGTTTAGCACCACGTATGGGTACCGCTCAAATCGACGACTTGTTGAAGCCACGGCAATACCCCATCGATATCAATCCTTTCCATCGGCCCGGTCAACGACCTATGAGCGCTATACGACTCCCAAGCCTTTCCAACGGGTTCACTATCAGGGTTATCGGGCGGGAATCTGTACCGGACAAGGAAGAGGGAGGTCTGATCCAGGAATCCTTGGATATCCGCACTCTGGAACGGGTGCGGCAGCTGGTTGATAAGACGCGGGGACTGTCGTTGAATAGTCTTGACTAGATTAGCCCAAGCTCTTGGTGCTTTGTAGTTGTCACGAGATGCTGTGACTGTAACACCATACCATGTCTTCCTTCAAGCGAAAGGTGCCATCTAGACAAGTCGCTCTTCCGCCAGGGACCCGGTCATGTCCAACATCTCTATCCACGATCCTGACGTCGTCCGGAATCCCATCTCTCGATGATATTTTGGGTGGAGGCGTGCCTCTTTCGTGCTCACTGATGGTTCTTGCACCTGATCCCCAATCTGCTTATGGCGAATTGGTGCAAAAGTATTTCGTTGCTCAAGGCATCGCAAGCGGTCACAAAGTGTGCATCGTGCACGAAGATGCGTCGTCGTTTGACAAGGAATGCATGTGGATGCCTGGATCGAGCCCGAACGATCCGACGCCTACACAGGACGAAGACGATGCAACCCAGAACGAAGAAAAGATCAAGATCGCATGGCGCTATGAGCAGATGAAGAAATTCGAGACAACGGTGACTAATCTGTATGTGCCTAATCTTAGACGAGAACGATGGAGGTGTGGTGACCATCGGTCCTAGAGCTGCAGATCGTTTTTGTGATACGTTTGACCTGACGTGTCGCATTCCTACGTCTGTGATAGACGAGGCTCACAACGCAAAGCGGCTCGTACCACTCGATCTGACAAGCAATGACGATCTTACGTCTGGGGTGGACGGACTCGTAAAACAGATAAAGCAGGTCCTTGCAACTACACCATCGACTGAAGTCGTCCGCCTATGCATAGCGGCGTTGGGTTCCCCCGAGTGGGGAGAATGCTGTCCAGAAGTAAGAGACACGAACTTGTCCAAGCGCAATCGTTGATGGGTCCATAGGATATATTGCGTTTCTTGTATATTTTACGTCGTCTGCTGCGTCAATATCCCCATACTTGTGCTTGTGTCTCTCTGGCGCCACATCTTTGCACGGATCTCTGGGCAGGATCAGGATGGGTCCACAAGGTTGGCTGGGTAACAGATACAACCATATCGATGACAGGCTTTGGTGGTGCGCATAATCGGGATTCCACCTGTCCGCTGTGTTATGACGTCCCCTGCGTAGCTAATCCGGCGCTCACATCACTCTTTCCTTCCCATCATGGCCTAGTGCAGCTTCATAAGCTCCCGGCGCCACATAGTATCCTTCCCACGAGCGACAAGTACTCCACACTTCGTGGGCTGTCGTCGTCTGCAGCAGCAAACATTGGGACTGGAGAAAATAATCTTGCATTCAAGTGCATGCGAAAGCGGCTCATGTTTGAAACGATGCACCTTGATTTGGAGGGAGGTGTCACAGAGCGACGTACGACCGCTTCCTCGACTGCCGGAGGTTTGGATGTTCGACATGCTCCCACGCACGTCACCAGCACCGCTGCGCTCGCTCGTGTTGCAGTGGAGCTTGAAGAGACCCTGGTGGATACGGAGTCACCTTTGTCGCTAGGGGATGTATCTTTGCAGGGTGAAGAGCCAGGTGCGTCGCGAGGGAAGGTAAAAAGGGCCAAGAAGAAAGTTGCATTCCATTCGGATAAACCTGATCTGTATGACTTTTAAAAGAACGATAGGCGCAACAGATTCTCACATGTGCTGAGGCACGTCGAACTCAAACACGGTGAGCGCGGACCGAAGCAAGGCCAGCTCTGTTCGAAGAAAAAGATGAAGAGGACATGCAGGAATCAGGATGTCGGTTGTCAACGAGCCAGAGAGAGAGTAATTGGTTTCCTAATTGATTCGTAGCGCCATGTGGGCCATGCATTGGTCTCTTGGAAGCGAGACCGGAAAGCTTATTTTTTTCGGGTGCCACGATACGAACGCGTCGGATGTGTCAACGAACGGATCATTGAATGTTTCAAGGCAATAATATTGTCACACAGCCTTGTCTCCAGACCGAGGAGATGTGGGTTGGATATATAAACAACCGGAGTAAAAATAAAAAGCCAGAGAATATCTCATGTGCAGCTGGGAATAGGTCGGCCATCTTGGTGACTGTCGATGGGCGATGGATGTTGGAGCGTTGTCTGTAGCGCGGATTGGTCGGGCGATGCGAGTGACGTGCGCATCAAACCGGCAGGAGTCACACACGGTGATGAAGCTGAGATGCAGAGCTGTACGAGTGAGAAAGGCGAGGTTTTACATAAAGACTCGACGAGTACATAACGTTTGGTGTATTTTCTTCGTTCGATGCCTCCTCGTCGCTCCTGAGAAGATCTCTGAGCAATGTAAGTTGCAAATGAAAAGACAGCCTCGTATCTTACCGTCGTCGCCAGGCATCATCCCCTCCTCTCCTCCGCAAAAAAATCCGCTTCCGCACCAAGTTCTCCCAAACCCGCCCCCTCGTTCCTTAATGCGCTTGACAAGCCCCTTCCTGCTCCTCCGCTAAACTCCGGCCTGAGATATACGCTCAGTACCTCCGACATGGATGCTCACCACCAATCCTTTATCCGCCCGAAGAGCTGGACAGAGATGAACGTTTCTGACACTGGTATGCATATATTCGTTCTCGGCGCTTGATGGCACCCCCGTTTCCATACGTCTAAAACGCGGTCACTTGATGATATGTGTTTGTTTGCCACGGGCCATGTCATTCGTTGCTCCCCTCGTCTCCCTTCCTCTTCGTCTCACTCCCTTGCAAGTTTTAGATTTTCTCACTGCCGATTCCCTGGCACCGCCCCAGTCACCGTACTCACGGCCCCAAGCACGTGCACCAACCCCACCTCCTCTACACCAACTTTCCCCCCGAATGATAGCTACCGATCGTATCCCGTTCGACCAAGACTCGTCCTCCCTCACTCCACAACCCGTACACTCCTTGTCGCGTGCCGTCCTGGCTAGGTCCCCATCCGAGAGCGAGGCCTCCTTCCCTTCCGATTCCTCCCCTCCACGCCCTTTCGCACGCCCCCCCAAAGTGCCATCCATAGACCCTTCACACTTTCCCGATCCGTACCCGCAACGCGTACCGTACTCACGCACCTCTGACAGGCTTTCCTCTGCCCTCCCCTCCCTCTCTTCCGCCGGGTCGTCCTCTGCGTCCACCCGCTCTTCCGCATATACGAGCTCAGGAAGTGCACTCGCAACGAGCGATCATGGGCACGTGCAAATAGTATCCGGAGAAGACGATCAAGTCGGCGTCGCGGTAGGCATCTCGTCCGAAGAGGTGGCTAGGGTACTTGCCGGCGAAGGCGCGACCTCCTCAGCAGGAAGGACCCCTATAGACCAAACGCGTTGGTCTGAATACTCTGCCAGCATTAGATCAAGATCTTCTTCTATTGCGCTCGCTAACACCAACAGCCTGCATGAAAGTGGCGCGCCCCGGCTTCGGGAGAATCCTAGCTTCGATATGGCATGGCAGACGGTCGATGAAAGGGATGAAGTTGGCTTGACGAGCGGTGACGAAACGGACGACTTTGTGGATGACGACGATGGACACGAGAACAAGGGTGAAGAGCGGACGTCCGCAATTGTTGTGGCCGAAGAAGGGCGAGGATTGATTGTGAAAGGCGATGGAATTCCAATCGTACAACTTAAAGTCGAATCTGGTATGCCGGTGTTGAGCGTTCATTTCTTCCTCGCTCACGCGGATGTTTACCACAGGTACCACCCATCTCCTCGTCGGCTCCTCCAGTACCCCCAACTCTATCCCTGCATTCCTTGCAAATACGCTGCCGCAAATTTGTCACTCGCTTCTGGCCCTAGACATCTCTGCCAATTTTCTCGTCGCTTTACCTCCTGCACTTGCTTCCTGTGAGAATCTCGAGGAGCTAAACGTAGCGTCCAACCCACTGCGCGTCTTGCCAGTTTTCCTCTCCCAATTGGTTGCTTTGCGAGTACTCATTGCAGATGCTACCGGAATCAGCACGCTACCAGACTCACTCTCTGCGCTTGATCGCCTCCATACCCTCAGCATCCGGAGAAACAAAATGCATGCCCTTCCCAGTTGGCTGTGCCTTTTGCCGCTCTTGCAAGAATTATGTCTCGACGGCAACCCATTTCAGGGACCTTGGCAAGCTCTCGTGGAACCGCTTCTCTCCAAAGTCCCTGTTTCGCCGTTATATCCCCCTTCGACACCTTATATCCCTTTGCCATCTGCTTCTATACCTAACTCGTCTACTGGGACTGAGACTGATACGGACTCGGACCATCCCAGCACTGACCCCGATGGAAGTTTCTCACTGCCTCCCGAAGACGATACCATTATGCCAGTGCGAGCGCCTCCTCTAGAGCGGTCTACTACTTCGCCCGCTGTTTTACTTTCAACGTCTCCAGTTCTGGATCGTGGCCTTGTGCGAACCCGAACTGCGCCGAACCGATCTTATCAAGCGAAGCAACGTCCACGTACTGGGGCCCTGTTTGATAACGCGAAGTCGTCAAGTCGTCTCCCAGACGAATCAAGTCATCGAACTGAGCACGAGCTACGGAAAATGAAGAGTGCGGGAGAACTCCGCACGAGTTTCGAGCGACCCCGGGGCTTGGTGGAGGATCTGGTGGCTGCAACTCCTGAGCGGCCACATATTTTACCTTACTCTGCCTCGGCTTCGAGTTCCAACCTCCTGAGCATTGCAATGGAATCACCCGAGTCGGACCGGCTTCATATTCCCAAGCGTTACGCGAGCATGGGTGTCTCGGCTCTTACGCCTTCCCGTGGTTCCTCTCGGTCCGCTCAATCAAAAAGTTTATTTGATGTTGCCTGGGAGGGTACGGAGGCTGGTGCTATCGAATCGTCACGTTCCTCCTTTGCTTCCCCCCCCACTTCACCGCCACGCTCTGCGCAACCTCAGCCAGCCCATGACACGCCTAGTCCCCCAGACCGGCAGACAACCTCTCGAGGACGCTGGGGGTTCTTGAAGAAAATGTCAATGGGGAAAATGAGAGGCGATTCCCCCGCAACCTCTCGATCAAATACTGTTCACAGTCATACTCGCCCAGATGTTGTTGCTGGGAGTGTGTCAAGTCCCCCGCAACTGCCGACAAATACTTTGCCTCGGATCGATGTCCGGTTCTCAACCAGTGGATCCTTGGGTCCTATGCCCAATCCCTCTCCAAGTGTTTCCTTGTCTCCGCCCATAAACGAGGAGGATGTCGTACGCTCTGTTGATACACCACCTCCAGAATTTTCG
The DNA here is from genome assembly GCA_038091255.1 of Tylopilus intermedius. Classification (NCBI taxonomy): domain Eukaryota; kingdom Fungi; phylum Basidiomycota; class Agaricomycetes; order Boletales; family Boletaceae; genus Tylopilus; species Tylopilus intermedius. Next base: position 4,788 of record JBBPOD010000220.1, on the reverse strand, counting down.
AATCCGAGCCAATCCCTGGCTTCAACTGCATCTCCACGCGCCTCCAAGCGCAGAAGTTTTTTGCCTGTGGACGGGAGTGCAGTGACAAGCTTGCTCATACCTTCCCCGACTCAATTTTTCCAAGAAGCCTCATGGACTAGTAACACCGGTGATTTAGATGAGCTACCGAGTAGTCTGCGTCCAGGTTCTGCTGTTGATGCAGATGATTTTGCCGCGCGCAGGGAAGAAGAGAGAGCAAGAGAAGCGTATACTCGGGCTTTGCGCTCCGTGATGGCGTATCTAAAGGATATGAACGACCTGAGCCTCTCTCAAGGTACCACTCTGTCGGTGTATGGCGGATCCCCGGAAGGCTCCCCCAATGTTTCCCGTTCTCGAAGACCTACGATCGTGGAGAGAGCAAACTCTGAAAATACAATCTCTCGTGCGTCTTCGATATCGGGCCAATTGCGGTCACCAGAGTCCGTGGCAGGGTTGAGGAGTGGAGCGACTTCGCAGACCATCAGTGTCGCAACTACCGACAGCAATGGCTCCTCTGAAGAACGAAAATACAAAGACGACAAGGGAAAACGGGGCCTCGTCATCCGAGAGATTGTAGAGTAAGCAAGCTCGGTATTTCCTGAGTCTTGAGCAAACTAACCCATCAGAAAGGACTGAGAGGACCTACGTCAAAGGACTGCAAGAGCTCGTCGATATTTATGTGAAGCCCAGCGCGGGCTCGGTCAACCTCATTGGTGGCGTTGGTACCAGCAAAGAAACCGTCATACCTGCATCAGAACGGAAAATCGTGTTTAACGGTATTGAAGCCCTATTTTCGTTCCACAAAGAGAGCTTCCTTCCTGCTCTGGAGGCAGCTGCAGCACCCCTGATTAGACAGCCTTCTGAGAGCGAAGGGCTCGATGCGGATGGCCAACTCTCGACCGAGGTAACGAAAGGGGTTGCAAGCATTTTCTTGAAACACGCTGCGTTCATGAAAATGTATTCTTCCTACATCAAGTATGTTGCCATCCTTCACTGCGAGATAGCTCCGCTGACCTTCCTCGAGCAACTTTGACAACTCTGTACAAAGAATTAAATATTGGATGGCTGACAGAGCCCAGGCAGGGAACACCAGTCCAGGATTTTCTCTGTCCCCGACCAACGCCGGCCACTCCAGCACCGGTGTTCCCATTCCTAACCCTGCAAGTGACTCGATGACCAACCTCACTTCTGGTCAAAGAAAGCGTATCAAGACATTCCTTAAACGGTGCCGCGTAAACCCTCGTCATTCCCAACTTAACTTGGAGGGTTATCTGCTCTTGCCCGTTCAGAGGATACCCCGTTATCGATTACTTGTAAGTCGCCGACGCGCTTGTGTCTCCACCCTTCATTAATGCCTTCTCAGCTTGAAGAGTTGATTCGAAGTACTCCACCCACTTACTCGTTCGTGGACGACGCACTCGACCGGGCACTCGCTGAGATATCATTGTTGGCCAACAATATGAACGAAGGGAAGAGGGAATCTGAAACCCGACGGAAGCTGGTGCAATGGCAAAGTCGAATTAGAGGAAAATTCCCCAGTCCCTTAGTTCAGCCGCATCGGTAAGCACCACTGTCTGTTCACGTCCGGCCGTCAATGACGTTTGGAAAGGCGTCTCATCATGGATGGACCATTGATGTTGACTCGCGTGGTCCGCAAGACCGTGGTATCTTTCGAGACCGTCAATGCTCAGGGCGACGTCTCTGCCGTGCAAGTGGATTGTCTCGCCCCTGAACTAAATCCTCGACCCTTAATCGGTATTCTTTGCAACGATCTTTTGGTTCTTTGTCGCGATCCAAGCGATGGAAAGGAGCCGATGTCCCCGGTGGACCTTTGGGCAGTCCTTCGCATGCAAACATTACCACAACCTGCCAGTATTGTTCACGGCAATGGTAAGATTTACACGCCTTGAGGATCGGAAACAGGACTGACCTAGATTGATTGCAGCATTGCGGATCGTCGACAATAAAGCTATTCTCTACTTTGATGCACGCACACCTTCGGAAGCCCTGCACTGGTTTAGAGGTAATGCCAAAGCGACCTTGACATTGGCAGCACTGACGCTCGTAATCTAGCTATCAACCTTCACATCCCTTCATCCAAAGCATAGACAGCAACCACATTCATTACTCTGTCGTTTGAGCGCGACTCTAGTTACATCGATCGGTTGAGCTCCATTCAAGGACGCAGGTCGGCCTCGTATATATACATTCATTATGCTCCCTTGCATCGTTTTACGCGTCATCTCTTCATCGCATCACCCACATCGCTCCTTCGCTTTTTTCGTCAGTCAGGTAAAGTAGTTAAAAGATTTTAAAATTCAGGTCTCCACATCGACCAAGGTCCAATCTCGGGGGTACAAGCAACATGCAATTACTATAGAAAAATACGTACATCGCCCGGCGGAACACAACGGGCTTATATAACGCCTCCTGGCATAGTTACATCTTGATCGAGGTGTGTGAGATGGCGGAAGGCGGACAACATCGCAAAAACTCACCAGCCATTGCCAGAAAGCATCCATCTTATTTTTGGGTGGCTGCTCTGGTTCCTCATCTGCCTCAATTTGGGCAATGTCGCTCACGAAGTCCATGTCCTCCGCTTTGACCGGTGGGCTGCGGTTGTACAGCCACGCTCCAAGGTATAGGATAGGGAACATCGCGAGAGGGAGATAGTTGGTGACGAACGTCGCGGTGTTCCATTTTCCTTTCAAGAAGACGGTCCACCCACTGAACTGGAGTAAAATCAGCGCCTCGCTTCGTATGGGATGGCGGAATGCAGAAACATACCAAGCAGATGACAAAGGTTGCGATGAGTCCGTACCATGCGGCATATGGTTGGGCCCGGGTGTAATATGGAAGGGTCTTGCGATCAATCCCCTGCGCCTTCATTCCTTGATAGAAACGGATATAGGTCAAGCAGATACCGAACCACGTCAAGAGGCCGCAAACGGATGTCATGTTGACAAACCAGTTGAATACTGTTCCGGCACCGGCGGATGTAGTCATGAAGGCAAGTACCGTGAACATGGAACAGAAGATGACAGAGACGTAGGGGAGACCGGACTTGGACGTCCGCGCAAAGATTCTTGGCGCATTGCCAGCAACAGCCAAGCCGTCTGTTCGCCCGCAAAGTTGAGTCAGCGGCTCTGATCAAGGCTATACTAAACGTACAAAGAGCACGCGATGACGTGTAGAGGTCACTGGATGAGGCCGACCATGCTGAAGTTAACAGACAAGCATTGATTATCTGTCCTGCAATGAATATCTCTGACGGTTCAGATCGTGTCGGTACTCACTGAGGGTAGATATTTAATCCCGGCAGTTTCGATGGCAATGACAAACGGGGAGGCTGCGGTTCCACTTGCGAGCTTCAGTTGTGGGTTGTTGGAAGGGACAAGTAAACCGATGATAAAAGTGCCGAGGATGTAAAATAAGAGAACGCGGATATATACGCGGCGAACCGCTCTAGGAAGGTTGCGACGCGGATTCTTCGTTTCTCCGGCTGCGATCTGTCAAAATGAACACAGGAAGCGGGTGTTAGGTGGTCCGACTTACGGCGACGATTTCGGTGCCAATGAAAGAGAAGGCAGCGTTGTCGAGGACAGACCACCACCCAAGGAACCGACCCTCTGCACCGGGTATCCCATCGAATTGAACGAAAGGTCCAGGGTTCTTCCAGTAGCGGAAGCCAAGACGATCGTGGTCAGGACCACCTCCAAGGTCGAGGACGATACCTAATATGATGAGACCAGTGATCGTGATTACTTTGATAGAGCTGGAAAAGACTTTCGTAAGTAGAAACACATTAGGTGAGTCGATTACCCACGCGAAGCAGAATTCGGCTTCCCCGTAAGCACCAGCGCCCAACATGTTGATGGTGACGGCGACGACGATGCACACAAACACCCAGAGAGCATTACTGACGTGCGGGTGCCAGTAATCTATCAAGAGGGCAGCCGCGGATAGTTCGGCTGGAACAAATAATTAGAAGGTCACAGGAAAAGGCGAGAATCGTTGAATATTCACCAGGGGCTGGGATGGAAATCAGCTACACAAACTTGGCGGAGAAAGGAAATCGAATGTACCAGTGAGCGTCCAGTTGTACCAGTAATTCCAGCCCATTGCAAAGGACAGGGCAGGGTTCACAAAGCGTTCCGCAAGTTTGATATGGCCACCTGCGATTGGTAGGTATGCAACCATCTCTCCCAATGATACCTGGGGGAGCGAGCGTATGAGGGCATGTTCGGTGTGGGGAACTGACGCATCTGACTGACCATCATTGCGAACACGATGGAACCCATGATAACGTAGCCAAGCAAAAGCCCGACGGGTCCACCGTTTGCAAGGGAGGTAGCAGTTCCGACGAAGAGGCCGGTACCGATGACACCGCCGATACTGGGCGGCTAATTAGGTCCAGAAGGAGGGAGGGGACGGGGGACATAGTACCTGATCATAGCGACATGACGGTTCTTGAGCTGCCTCTTGAGCTTGTGGGGTTGAACCGAGGTAATAACCTCTTCGTCTTTGACAGAGCTGTTGGCGTCATTCTTTTCGAAGGCCATGTCGGGTGACGCAAGGGGACGACGGATTCAAGTTGGGGTATCAAGCGTCGACCAAACGTACGCTTTTAAGGGTCGGCGGATGTGGCGCGACGGTCGGTAACTTGACCCGGGGATCACCTTGGCACTAGCCATTTGGGGTTGCATCGCTGACCAGTATCACATGGGCAATTGGGTGCACATCGAGGTGCGGCCGGATGCTGTATGGTTT
>JBBPOD010000219.1:0-24468 GCA_038091255.1 Tylopilus intermedius | reverse complement strand
ATTGGGGATTCCCACGAGGGGATGGTGGAGGTACAGAGTCAAGAGGCATTACTTCCTCAGTCTAACCTGAGGGACATGCACAATATCATCATCCCCATGGTCGATGAGCCCCTTCCGAGCAATTCCAGCATGGCTATTGATGCAAGTCCACTTCACCACACGGTATGTACTTGCTTGTCCATTTTTTCTGTCCAGCTCATCTCTGTCCTAGGGTACATGGGTGTGAATGGCCACCGAGCTCAGCTACATAGCTCGATACCAGGTGCTGGTAGGTTTTCCTTGGTCCTACCTGGCAGTTCACTGCCATGGTTGCCTGCAATCCAGATTCCCAGTGTATCCTCAACCAACTCCAAACACTGTCATGAAAATGAGGATGAGTCAGACTCTCATTTGCCAAAACAATGTACTCCAGGTGTTGGGACTACTAATCTTCCTTTGGTGGAGGCATCATATTCAGGAAATATCGATGTGTTGACTCAAAGCCCCACTGCCAATTCTATAGCTTGGACTAATGTTTTGACTAGTAGCTTACCTTGCTAATGTACCGTGTACTAGGTAGTAGGCTCACTTTTTGGAATGAAATGTCTCTGTTACTTGTACATCCATCACTTCACATCTGGCTTATTGTCCTTTTCAGGAAGGTTGGCTGTGTATGAAAATTTCCCTCAGTTACAACTCACAACTTCAGCTGATGAATTGCACAACAATGGCTGGACAGAATTCAATAAAAATGTTAGTACTTGACTTAGAATGATCTGTAGAGTATGTCCCATAGGGTCCAGCGCCCAGAACACATAAATTTCATTTTTCAGAATTTCACACTGCCAGAATTTGTGCCAAAGACTTGGCAAGGAGATGTTCAGCAAATGGGAAGCAAAATCAACACATGGTGGATTTGTTACGAGTCAATCTAAGTACAGGAATAGCTAAATCACCCCAATAGCAAAGCTTCTAAGTCCTGCTTGGCATAACACCTGATGAATTTAGCTACTCCCTTGGATGCATGCAACAAGTTGGCAAGCTCCTCACAAGTTATTAGGTTGGGTGAGAGCTGGGACAAATAGCAAAAACCTTTATCATAAAGAATTGTGCCAAAGGATGAGAACTTGATGTCATCTTTCTCACATTCTTCATGCTGATCAAATGACACAAACCAACCAATGATTTCAGGTGTTTTCACATCAGGAATGTTGTCAATGGAGGTTTGAGTGTAGGTACCAGTGTGAGTTGTCATTGTAGAATATGCCGGGAAGTGGAATGGCTGGAATCAGCTTGAATTGGTCCTCCACTGGCAGCCTGGGATTGTTGCATCATATGAGGATTGGCAGCCACGCTGGCAGCTGCTGCTGTGGCCACTGCATGAGAGTGAACAGCCATGGATTGACTTTGATAACCTGGTGGATACCACAAGCTGCCAGTGTCTGGACCACTGGCACCTGGGCCCCATGGCATATGTTGCATGATGATGACAGAAGGAGTGGAAGAGGGGGCATAGTACCCACCATAACCACCTGCTGGATTATGGGGCCCACTGGCAGGATAATGCATGTTGAAAGCTCCTGGGCCTCCTGCAGCCTAAGAATGATTACCCCGTACTTGGTTCAAAATCTTTGGCATCCTAAACTTCTTGATTTGTTGCCACAGATCCTTGGATATGTTCTCAACTGTCACTAAGCCGGTGTTGTCTATCATCTACATCATGTCATACGGTCAGTGAGCATTAGATACATAGCAAAATATAGTACAACTTACAATATCTGTGGCCCATTGCCCAAGCCTTATCAAAGTCAATGGATAGCAGAAGGCACTTGCAGTGTTGGATGACTCAGAGTCATTTGGAAAGTAACAGTATATAGGTATGTGCCACCATTGGAATGTACAGTACAAGTCCACTGCTCCTGAAGCACCTTGATCAGCTCTCACCTATGGTCACTTCCATCAAGCTGTGCTGTTGATGATGATAAACCCTAGGCTTGCTTGTGCTGTGATGTACCACCAGTGGAGGTTTTTGCGATCAGTAGCAGCTGATGCAACTTCAGTTGAGGCTGTAGCAGGCCTCTTACACTTCTTGGAGCTTGAGGCCATGGATGTACAACATGGGCTGGCCTACCAGTGTGTGATCCAAGTGCAAGAGAAAAAAAAGAAATGTGGTGGACGGCTTACCAACCAAAAATGCCTCATGTCAAGTAGCTACTAAACCTTCACAAGCAGTGATCAACTGGTGGAACAACATCAACTATGTATTGATTTCGACAGTGACAGCAACAATCATTTAAAGTAGGTTACAAATAACCACAGTGTTTGAACCAGCCCCAGATATCTTGAGGGCAAATTGTGTACAAGGCAGAAATGAGCGTCAAATATATGTCCTTATTGGAGAGTTCAATCATAGCCAACCAGGCATACAAACCACTACAACAGAGGTGGTACTTCATGGCCGAGAACACAAGCTCAATCGGGTTGTAGTCAGGTGAATAAGGTGGTAAAAATTTGTATCACATTCCCCTATGAATGTATATCAATGGAAACCCAGGCCTGAGCAATGACATACGAAAGAATAAAACTTACCTCTCTTCAATCATTTGCTGAATGCTTGTGAATCTGGCAGTTGTCCATGACGATCACCAAGTTTCGTGCGGGGAATGGTTGCATCTGTTCAAGTAAACCCTTGATAAAGCACTTGAATGATTTAGTACAAAAAGACCCTTCAACAATGTCACAGTGGAGGAAACCATCAAGTGAGAGTGCCAGGAGAACTGAAAAGCTATATTGTCATTAGTAACGAATCAAAGAATGTTATCAGATCTGTCAAAGAACTCACTGTCGACCATGAATGAAGAAGGCTTTATGCTGCGCTTTGGTACCCCAGATTGACCAGGCATAGCCCCGATATGTTGTGCAGCAATCAACAGAGCTCTTGTCAACAAAAATGAGCTGCTCTGCTTGATACTGTGAGATCTGAGCAACATAGTCAGCATGCTTCTCTATGGAGCGTTCTGCAGCAACCTGAGTAATCTATAGTGAATAAAATCAGTGATTCAACGCCCAACAAACTGATATAGAACATTGCTTACCTTTTTCATTATATAACCAACTTTACGAAGCATGTGCCAGATGGTAGCTGTCAAGAACATGTACCCAGACGCTAGTGCCAACATTTCCTGTAATTCATCAAGGTAGAGGTCAGGTGCCTTCTCAATGGTTCCCAGTAAAAACTACAGCAATGTTGGTGTGATGTACTGATGCATACATCAATTCCGAAGACACTGGCAGATAAATAGGGAAATATCTAAGTCAATCTTACCTCGAGGTAAACATCACAAAAATGTTGGCCACCCTTCCATTCCTTTTGAGTCTCACCATCACTCCCTGGGTTTGGAATGGTACCATAGTCACAGTAATGGGAGAGGATGTGCCTAACTGTCTGAATGGACAGGTCAACACCCATCCCAATGTGCTTGTGATCCAGAAACCTTGAGAGTCGTATCACAGTCTATTGAATCTTGGGTGAAGTCTGACACCCTTGCAGCATGTCTGCAACATAAAGTCAAGCACAAATTGTAGGAGAAAATGGAGAAACTCACTTGTAGCTGAAATGCCAAGATCCTGAAACACTGAATTTTCAGAATCCATTCATTTTGGTTTTGGTTTGCTCGGAACAGAATCCTGAGGTTTTTCTGAGCTGGATGGTATGCTTTTGTGAGATTCCAGTAAGTGGTTGAGGCACAACTATTGATTGAAATCTACAACATGTATTCACTCCAAAATTTCCCACACAGCCAACCTTCCTGAAAAGGACAATAAAAGGAAATCCATTGACATGTAACAACATGTGCATGTCACTAATTTGCAGAAGAAAACAGGAAAAGATTTGCCATCCATTCTTTGTCTTCTTTGTCTTTACAGGATGATAGCCAAGCACAGGATCATCTATGAAACTTGAAGTGAAGACAACAATGATGTGGATGGGACAAAGAGATCTTGAATGGCTCCAGATGAGGTATCCCAAAGTGCATGTTCCCTCTACTCACCCATTGTTACCTGTTCTAAACTGCCACTGTGACTGAACTCAAAGTCATTTCTGCAACACAACATTTGGAGTGGTCTGGAAGAGGTAATGGAGGACGCTTGGCTTATATGAAGCAGATCGAGCAAGTGCAAACAGAGAAGACAAAATGCACCTCGAAAATTGACATTGCTACACAAGAAGAAGTCAATCCCATGGTGCCGTCCTCTCAAAATGTCCATGAATGCAGCTCTCACACAAGACAAGGTAGCTCCGAAGTGGCCACCTCATCACAGACCCATGGACAGCCTACTAGTACTCTTGCCTGATTGCCTTTACAGCCACAGTTCTTACAAGCACCACCCAGCCAGGAATTCAGCTTCCAACTTCCGGACACAGCATCTCAGTTACATGCACACCCACTCACACTTGCTTCTCTGAAGTAGCATCTCAACCTTCTTCAAAAAGCTCCAGACCATCATCTGTGCAGAGTACTTCATTGTTTGTGGGTGGGTCTTTGGGACCAACCTTGACTGCAGCAATGTCTCATGCGGCATCCATCTGTTTTTCCTCTTCCACAGGTGAATGGCATCTGAATGCGCACCATGATCCCTTGTCTCAGCATATATGAGCCACTCCACACTGATCATCAGCCACTTCTGTCACCTTCACTTATGGAGTCCCTCATTCCACAACATCACACATCAGCAGCATAGCTGCTCACAAAGAGGCATCCAAACCCCAAGACTCTGCAAGATTGCAGTGAACGATCAGCTTACCCTTTGGCACAAATAGGTCTGGTCACAGCCTTTCTGCTGCACCTGACCTTTATGATACAAGTGATATACAGGTGAATCTCCCATCAAATAACATCCTGGCATGGTGTGCTAACAAATTCTCACCTCTTGAGGTCAATGAGATCTCTCCAAGCAAAGACAATAGGATTGTGAAGGAAGCCCTTTGCCCAAGCAAAGGCATCTCTCAAGCACCCACCACCAACTTCCATTTTTCAGATTCAAGGGAATCACCTGCACATGGTATATTACACTCAGGCTTGATCTATCCAGGTACATCTCTAATCATAAATCCCTTCCCCACAGATGACAAAGAAGATATGAGAGCATCATTATTCCCTGGTATGTCAGACGAACCATGCTAACTGTTGTTATTGTAGACAACCTTGACACAGGAAATGGTATAAGTTCACAATACGAAGTGAGTCAATCTGCTGCCAATCTTTTTCACTGACAAAGCCCCAACCCAGGCTCCCATTCGAGTCCATGACAATACTGCATCTATGCGCCGGTGGCATAATCATGCCCAAAGTATGTTACACTGCAATTTTATGACGAGGACTGACCATTGTTATTGTAGATAATGCTGAGGGGATAAACATTGATGGTGCAACATCACAATCTCCATCTCGTCTGCCTGGTGACTCTGCTGCCCCAAGCCAACCTGAGCAAGTCCCCAAGAATGTCGTGACCATACACTGCCAACATAACCATGCTCTGTGCTTACCTAGCAACTCACAGCTGCTTGCTGCTAGGCAGCAATAGCATGGACCCACTAATGGTGATATGGCCCAGGGCAAAGCTACTAATGATGGCAATGGTCAAGACCATGTTACTAAGCTCCCAGTTGGCCCAGCCACTGAATGCGCTGAACCCTGGCAGCTCCATTATTATAACCTACCAACTTGTGATGTGATCAAGCACACAAAGCAGTTTTTGCATTGTGATGCCACTTCTATTGATCCATTCCCTAATCATCCTGCTTTCAACACAAAAGCTGTGGAGTACATCGATGAGGCAATTGCTGAATGCTGAGTACAAGGCCTCATTGTTTCAGATGGTAAGTGATTACCTTATGTCTTGCTTAGAATTCTGATCCAACTGTTCAGAATGTTCAGGTTGGTGGCCTCACCATTCATTTCACATCATGAGACTCATACGTACCTCCTTCCTTCTTATATTCTACACTGTGAACACTCACCTATGCCAGCTATGGAAGGACCTTGGTAGCTGGCATTCCACTTTGAGGAAAAAGACCTAAACATTTGTCACCCAACAATACCAGTGGAATTCCAAAAACTGCCATGAGCTCAACACCAAGATCATGAAGAATCTGTTGGGCAATGATGTCCTATTTTTGAGGAACGGCACTGATTCCGAGGTAAAATTGATCTATTCATGATCAAGCTAACTGACACTTTACCTAGGGACATGTGAATAACCTTGCACATCCAGTGCTTTCCAGCCTGGTCATTGACTTCTTTTACAACAGCTCTGCTTCAGTTGGCAAATTGTTTCCCAGGGTGTTCACTGGCAAGGTTCCGAGAGTCATAGTGGCCCCCACTGCCACAGCCATTTGTTTCTTGCTTTATTTTCATCTCTTGATGCTGATCAATTCACAGCTTAAAGTTGTCTCGGGCCAAGGGGAAGTTAATTTTAGGGTTACAATTTACTCACTGGTGTACACCAAGATCCTTGGGCTAATGAGTAAGTGTGACAGCAACACCATTCACCAAGCCAAAACAAAAGCCTTGCAAACATGATGGGTTCAACTTGGAAGGTAGCTTTGAAACCTTTTGCTCTGTGTTATCTCACTAATCTCATATGATTGTTAGTAACAGCATGAGTAGTCGTGATCAGGAACCAGTTATTGGTGGGTGTGGCTTTGATGTCAACCCTGACTAATGTACTGTCATCATTGCTATATTTGTAGAGTCCTGCCCTGTCCTTGTCAAAATATGTTGAATGCTATTGTTTGCTGTTGCTTCACAAACCTGTCCTATCTTTAGAACATCTGGTATTATCATATGGCATATTCTAGACTGTCACAGAATCAGACAGACTGTCCAGTTTGGTCCTGATTATGACACTGGACCTATCTTCCCATTCAAACAATTTGTTGAACACTGTCCCTAGTCTAGCACAGTCTAGACAAGGACAGAACCAGACCGTGAGCTTTTGTCCAGATAGGCAACTGGGAACCTTACTATAGACTTCTGTGTACTCTGTTAAGCTAGGTAGTACTGTCCAGTTGTGTCTAGAAGAGGGCTGATTTGCTGATGCTGAAATGATCTTTGTTCTCACTTGCTACTGTCTCTATAAACTCTCTCTTCCTCATTCTTCTTGGGTCATCACCTTCTTTCATGGCTTCAAAGCCATAATTGCCTCTTCATCTGCCATTTGTACCCCTACCTGGAGATACTCAGAGAATTCCAATGACTGATGGGATTCTCCCCTTCAGGAAAACCAAGCCACAGAACAAGCAGATTCTGCTATGTGGGAGACAATGCCAATGTCACCACCACCAACAACAATGTCAACCCATAAGTACCCCATCCTTCCCGTACATCCCTATTCCCCCTCTCTACTTCCTCATGTTCCAATCCCAAACTATTCCTCACTGGCATGTCTGAAAAGCTCACCTTGTCACCTGCTCCTTCCTTCTTCCCACTCGCTCTTGCCTTGCTCTCTATAATGTTGTCCTTGGAAGCTGATTCCTCTCCTTTGGGGTCAAACACTTGCATCAGCAAATCACTAAAAATCCCCCAGAGTGACACAAGGTTGCACAGAAGGTTCACCACATCTACAGCTGATCATAGAACTCCATGACCAGAGGCACCCAGCATCATAGACCTAGAGTGCACTACAGCCCTTCCAGATGACCTAGAATACATAGTATGCTAGTTTCACACACCTACAATGCCCCAGAAGCTCCAGAAGCCCAGAGATTACATGACACATTTTCCCACAGCTTACATCATGATTGACTTGAATACTGCCATTAATAGGAGTTTTTTTTTTGGTAGCTCAATTACAATCAATAATCTACATCAAACATGAATCTTGGGTCATGCTACAAGCTTCATGCTCAGGGTGTTATGTCATGCTCAATACCTCATTAAATGAAATGCACGTCATCATGTGCACACACATTGCAGGGGGTGGGCCCATTGTAATATGCAAGTATGCCTGTAGGTATTGCGAGGCAACTAGGACGAGCAGGGTAGTGAAGGTGTAGCCCAGTGTGCACATGCACATTGTAAGTGGAGAGGATGCTGGGTGTGGGCATGAGTGTCGTGAATGGGAAATGTGAGGGTGTGTGAGGGCAAGGGTGAGAATATGACCTGCCAGCAAGTGAAATGATTGAACCCATCCACATTTGTACATGCACTGGTTCAAGCACTGCCATGACCGACATAGTCTGCTGCACTTCATGAGGTCCAGCGTGAGTTTCATGGCCCCTTCTGTGTGGGTTGACTCAACCACTTTTTTTGCCCCTTGACGAGTTTCTTGGCACGTGTGAGTTCAGCAGGGTGGGAGGTCTCTGCAACACATGACGAGTGCTTTGCAAAGGGAAGGGCAGGATACTTGCATTGGCAGCTGTGACAAGCTTGGCAAACTGAGCAGCTTGGTGGGCAGCCTCTCCCTCAGGGGACAACACCGGCTGGGGATTGAACAAGCATAGGGCCTCGTGGAGCACGATGGCGAGCATGCTCAGATAGGTATGCTATTATTTAACAAGCTCAGTCCATGATAGCTGAAGGGGGTGTTGCATGGCAAACAGGTGCTGGGCCCAGGAGCACTGTATCCATCGTGGTTAGCAAATGGCTCATCAATGACTGATGGTCGACGTGGCATGGTCGATGTGGATGCAGAACTCACTGCAACAGGCACAGTCCACAAGGTAGGCTTCGACTTGTTCAGGACCAACATTGATAACTCAGAGGTCAAGGAGAGCACTCACTTTGAATATATTGTATACCTGAGAGAGCTGGAAGAGGAGATGGGAGAGTTATCGGCACCACTGCCACTGCCACCGTCATGTTGTTGTTGTTGTTGTTGCTGCCATGTTGATGTGGTGTTGATGTGGTGCCGTCGACGTCATGTCCTCATCCTCGTCGCTGCCATGTCAATGTGCTGTCATTGTTGCATCATTGCTGATGCCATTGTCACTGCCGTCGTGTCCTCGTCCTTGTTGCTGCCATGTCAATGGAGTGTCGATGTGGTGCCGCTGTCATCATCGTCATTGCTGCTGTCAATGTCCTGTCGTCATCACCATTGTTGCTGCTGTTGCTGCCATCATGTCATCATCGTCATCATTGCCATGTCAATATGCCATTGTTGTTGTTGTCATCACCATCATAACTGCTATGTCGATGTGGTGTTGATGTGATCATTGTCATTGTCGCTGTGGTGTCATTGTTGTGAGATGGGTGAAGACAGGAGAGCAAGCAAGGGGGGGTTGTCGGGTGCGTGAAGACCAGGGGGAGGGCGAGGACCTCATTCTCATTGCTGTTTCACTGCCATGTTAACGTCCCGTTGTTGTTGCTGTCATTGTTGTCACCGTTGTCACTGCCATGTTGATGTGGTGTCAACGTGGGCATCATTGTGAGATAGGTGAAGACAAGAGAGGGGGGCGTTGTCAGGTGTGCGAGGATCAGGGGGAGGGCAAGGATCTCATTGTCGTTGCTGTTGCGTTGATGTCCCACCATGTCATGGATGTCATGTCATTGTCATCATCACTGCTGTGTTGTCAACATCATGTCAACATTGTGAGGTGGGTATACAGGAAGGAGGAGGTGTTGTTGGGTGTGCGAGAGGACAAGGGGAGTGAGAGGACATGGTTGTCGTAGTGTCGTCGCTGCGGTTGTGCCAACCTCATGTTGTCGTCATGAGGTGGGTGAAGATGAGAGAGAGGGGGGGGGATTGTGGGTGCACGAGGGCAAGGGTGAGGGCGAGGATGTTGTCGTCATCGTGTTGTCGCAGTTGTCATCGTCATCCAATTGTTGGGTGTGCAATGGGCATGTAGGCGAGTACATGGGCGAGGGTGTGTGGGCCAGTGTGTCATCATTGTGTCATTGTGTCATTGTTGTCCCACAAAAGGGCCAGGTAGTGGAAGATTAAGCGGTGTTGTCATGTTGTCATTGTTGTCATGTTGTCATTGTTGTCATTGTTGTCGTTGTATGTGCAGATCAATTCCAACCTTGGCTAAACTTTCATGGATAATATTAATGACATTGTGACAAATCAGCATACATTAATCCAAAGCTATCTGAAGATGATCATGGTGCTGTATCAAGGTATTAATGCGCTGCAATGCAGCCCTGATGAGACAACCATCAATAGGGACAATGCCATGTAACACAAACCACATACCAACCTTCCTGTGCCCATCTAGAAAGTTGGTCTTTGAGATGAGGACCATGGTAGGGATCTTCAAGGGTAGCATCAACGAGAGTGATGATGCCATAGTAGATGAATGAGTGTGCCTTTGCTGAAAACTTGAGAAATGTGTCACCCATGCCATTGAGTGCATAGCCATCAAGCACACAGTTGAGTTGTCTTGTATTCAGTGGATCATACAAACTGAGGCCCCACAACTTACAGCAGCCGCTGCGAGAGCAAGACATGACTTTGGAACCAAGATACAAAAATTGTCAGCATGGCAATGTGCAACACGGTAGCTACTGGTATAAAAAAACTTGATGACAACTTCTTTGAGTGTGGGATGGGCAAAATTCTTTGTTTTCCCCTGTAACCAGGTCAGAAGGCGCATTCTCATCCGATGAAACCTACATTTTCATCACAGCCATCCCAGAGAAACTTTGATTGATTGAGAAGCATGGTGGCAGCATTCTGTTACACTACATCGACTAGACTAGCAGAGGCCTTGCATGAAGCTAAGCCTAAGCAACAGTGAATTGCATGGATCTAGAATGGGGAACGCTAATACAGCAGAGGTCTACTTATATGTAAGGTAGACACGCATAGACCAAGTCTAAGTATGGGAATACTACCAGGAAAGGAAGTGATGACGAAGACGATGCGTAAGCATAGAAGGAAGAAGAACATGATGGAAGAGTGACGTCAGCGACGCATAAGCAATAAGCATGAGGGCCGGTCGAGTAAATGATGACATCATGGTCTAGTCCAGTGACGTCAGAGATAAGCGTCATACGATCTGAAGAGCCAATGGGAGTTGGCGATGAATATCATACAACCTAGAACCTGTCACAGGTTAAGGAATGAAGTCCGAAGGGTAACAAGCTGATCAAGAAAGGAAACAATCGCCCATGGTAAACCATATTGTAACACATTCTGGGCATAAGCAACTGGATCTGGCGACTGTGTTTCTGGAGCAGGTATCAAACTATAAAAATGAGGAGCAGCTACGACAGCTGCTTTCTTCATCTCGGACCACCACATAGACATGTCTTCATACAACTGCAGCAAACGATGGTGAGCAATAAACATAGCACCATGAAGCACATGTACCATTTGTGCCATGTCCATTTTTTTGTCTGGCCAATAACCTGCAACAACAGAGTCAATACCCATTATGTAGAGTATATGGGTACGAACCAGGTTCGAAGCAGACCCCCTGCTGGGTTCTTTCCATGACCACCGTCATCAGACACTCCATGATGGAGTTTTTGAGGTCTACCTGTAATTTAGGCCATGGATTAGAAAGAGCATGGGCTGTGTGGCATTCAACCTTGGTGGTCTCTAGGCAGCCCTTCCACATGGGCGAATAATGTCCAAGTTGATGTGGAGGGGGAGCTGCATCATTCGCACGGCAATGACAACGATGTTGAGAAATTGATGCTGATTCTGCATGATTATTGGAATCTTCTCCGTGAGGGGCAGCTGGCTCAGCCTGGGTGCGCGCTGCAGTGAGCAAGGAGGGTTTAGGTGCATGTGGTCGTCCATTCCTATTCTGGTGCCTTTCTAAAATGTCAGCAGCAGCATCGGCACCTGGAGCTTTGTGATTGTTCAACAGAGTAGCTGCGTTTCCTTCGTCTTCATCACGAGAATAAGTAAATTCATGGTTGGGTGGGAGGGGCGCATGGCAAACTGGCTGTCTGTTTCTTGTTCTTGTTTCACGGGAAAAGCCTGGGCCTGTGAGGATGCGTTATGCTGGGTCAATATAGAGCAAGGGCACATACCAGAAGAGCGACAATGGTGGCCACTGTCACTGTCATTTGACTTGTTTTCTCTACCACTGTCCAGGTCCTCTTCATCTGCATTCCTATCTTCATCGTCCAGATCACCATCATTCTTGCTGCCGTAGCCACTGTAGTTGTTTTCATCACCATAGGTACTGTGGTTGTTTCCCTGTTTGCTTGGATTGTGAAGGAGGCCGTCATCAGGATTATCGCTGTCAACAGATGCTAATGCACTTTGACCTGCCAGTGGCTGAGAGACATCACATGGTGTGGATGACTGGGTCACATATGGAGGTGCAGGAAGATGTCGAGTAACATCTGAAATGGCCAAAGAACCAGAGGCAGTCAGTCAAGAGGCTGACAGGAAAACAGAGGCATCCCCATTGGCATGCAGTGGACAATACGAGGAGAAGCACAAAAACCAAATTTACTATTGCCAGAATTCAACATGTACTGGGGTTTCGGCACTGCTTCTGGCTAGATAAAGACATTTGATAGTAGAACCTAACTCAGTGGGAACGGCGTGTGTTGAAACAGTAGTATTCTATTTCTGGAATTCTATTACTAAGCTACCATTTCTGGAAGAAAGGTCTAGACTCTCTTATCTTTCTTATCTCATTACACTATTCCTTTTACTCATCACATGAGTCAGCTATCTCTTATCATATGACATCATAGATAAAGTCCATATGGTCATTGGATGATAACAATAGTCCTATCACATGATCTTCAATCATGTTCTAGAATATTTCCTTTTACCTACAGTAATCACAATAGATATAAACACACTGTAGAGGTATATAAACTGGGACTTATCCCCAGAGACAATAAGTTGCTTTCACATCTTGATCGCTACTTCCACTGTTCACTCCTCTCAGTCCCTCCCCCTAGTGTAAGTCTCCTACACTAGTCTCATCCCTTCATTGCACCTGTGCCTAGCAGAGTCATAGCACTTCGTTAGGTTATGAGCCCCACCTTGACAAGTAGCCCGTCATTACCGATGTCTACATCTGTCACGTGTGAGGAGCTGAGAGCAGCTCTTGGTCATCTTTGGTATCTGTGTCACCATGGTGAAGGCTTAACTGACGATCTTATTTCCTCGGTTACGCAGGCTATACGCCATGTAACAAACCAAGAGGCCTTATCACCGGTTCATAGAAGTTCACCTTCAGAACATTTTCATTTCCCTGCTGCACCACTGTGAGGACGAGTCACTCCAACTCGTCTTATTCAAGGTTGCTTTTGCCACCTTTGAACACCGTGTCCCCATTGCCTCCGTCTCTGTGAGAGTGGTGAGATCTACCACTGTGGATTTACTTTTCCCTTTTTTGTTGATCCCTATCATATCATCAACAATCCCAAAGATTGTTACAGGTACCTCTTTCCTGCCAAATCTTTCGCTGGACCAGAAGGTTCTATAGGACATGCAGGGATCCCCATCAGATACTCTCCACCCATCACTCGCTCTCCTTCACCCACACTTCCTCCTACTCCCTCATCTCCTACCATTGTTGACTCAGATTCATTGACATCTCCATCACCTTGTCTTATACCAGGACTTCTTTATCTCCGTCAAATTCAGTATGGCCTTTCCCACTCAATTTCACTCGGTTCCTATCAGTGGGATGGCATCAAAGGAGAATTCAGATCCCTTCTCCCAGGATCGCCTGAACCCTTTCACCCAGGTGACTTTTATCCTGGATGGGACTCAGCTGATGATCCCAGTGGATACCCTGGATGAGAATGATCCTTTCTGGGGTCACTATGCTGGTCACAACCAATATTTAACTTGACTCTTCAATTCTCCCTTCTATGCCATCTTTTCCACTCTTGATATCTATGAACCGCTTCATGAATACATCCCTGAATTCGATGACAATGTGCCTGTGTATTACTATCATCATTCCCTTCCTGTTCATGTCGAACAACACTTCTTCCAACCATTCAAATCTGCTCACCTCACTTATCCTGTCTGTATTGGTCCAGAAGCTGCGATGAACATTCATAACTCCACATTCACATTCACCTATGCCAATCACGATGAATCCATCTTCTCCATCTACAGCTCTGCTGGATGGGCATTCCCTTCCACCATGTATGACTCCACTCCTGATGCTCTCATTCACTTCCAAGGTTATGAACTCTTGAGGGAAAATCATTTCCCTTACACCACATCAACCAAAGATCCCCTTTTCTTGATGGCTGAATGATGTTGAGCTCCCATGGGATATCAATTATGGGATTCCAACTGTACATGAGTGGAATGCGGAATTTGACAGGAAACAGCGTGCACAATTCCACAAGTCCAACCCTGGACATAGAGTGTTCCAACTTCTCCTCATAGATCCTGAGATGTATGACGCCACAGTCAACATGTATCGCCTTGCAGCCACTTCCTCCTCCACCAAATATTCTAACATGCTTCAATACCTCGTTCACAATTATAAGACAGGTAACGTCGACAATGGAACTCCCATCCCTGACGATGCATCCATCGCTTCTTTCGAATGCAAAACTGACGGAGGTGGAGATAGAGAACTGCATGATAGAGGAGAAGCAAAGGAAGAACCACGGGAAGTCCTATTACAGGATATACCAGCACAAACTGGCCCTATGAGGAATAGGAGAACTCGAGGGAGAAATCCCATGGCAGTGGCCTATGCCATGTCTCCTAGGAGGTCATTACGCCAAAGACATGCAAGAGGCGTATGAAGGAGATGATTATGGTTTATATAGGTCTGGTCTTTCTTGGGAACACCTGTACTCATATTCTGGTAATCTTGCTTATATAAATACATCTGAGGCATTTATTCCTCATGTTGACATGGGAAAAGATGCAGTGCAAAACCTGCACTACTTTGAACTTCTTTGGTTCAATAGTTTCGAGGCCATGAAAACCACAAATGTGGATTCATATGGCTTAGTACATACCTCACTGCCTTCTAAAGTGGATAGAGAGGCCTTATGGCTTAATAGAAATCTGGGTTCTCGACGAACTCGGACAAGAAACCAGATTGCAGGTTGGATCCAAAGACAATGACAGCCTATTCTTATTGCTGCAGGAGAATCTTCTTTTAATTTATCATTCTTCACCATACCAATGATCTCATCTGATCCATTTGAGCAGATACTCTTTCTATAAAAAATGGCTACTATCCTCCCTGACACTTTCAAAATCAATAACTCCACCTACTCCTGTCTTCCACATCTTTCGGGAACCGCCAACTGGGCCAACTGGGTTGTTGGCATTCGCACTCTGCTGTCCATGTTGGATGGATGGAAGTATGTAGATGGATCTTTCCTCTACAATGCCCAAGGTGCCGACAATCAAGCACCATGGCTTACCATGGATTGAAAGATCATGGGCTTTCTGGTCATGACGACCTCTTCTGATATTCAGAGGCTTGCTGTTTGGGACTATGTCCCTCAGCCCGCTGTTGCCACTGTTGCTGGACAACCTGCCATTGCAGCAAACACACATCCATCCCTTGCTAGAGCATTCTTCCTGATGCTCCAGAACATGTACGGCACCATTGGAGCTGCTGGAATCTATCACCTCTTCAAGCAAATGCTTGATTACCATTTTTGTGCCAAATACAAGTGCCCTGTTACGGGTGAAACAAAAACGAGGACTGTAGGAGAATCCCTTGGAGATCTTCAGTTTTTCTACCAACAGATCAATTCCACTGGAGGAGAACTCCAGGAGCAACTCAAAGCCATGGTCCTCATAGCCAAACTCCCTCATTCATATCAGTCCATGATATCCACTGCTGTCCAAACCATGACCTTCCGGGAACTGACAGTTCCTGCTATAATTCCAGCTCCAATGAGCCTTTTCTGATGACAAGAAGCCACTTGCTTCTTGTCTAGCTTCCATCGAACCCGAATCCTTAGCATACTGCACCAATGTCATGCAAAGAGGGCCACCACTAGGACAGTGGCAGCCTCACTCTTCGAACAACTATGGTTACCACTCTCCACAATCCTACCAAGGAGGAGGAGATCGTGAAGTACCAAGAGGAAACACTCCTCAGAGAGGACACGGGAACTCTCAAGGCCATGGTCATGGAGGAGGAAACCAAGGTTGAGGAAGAGGTGGTTCTAACACCACTACACCTGCTTATGGCCGCTTCAAAGCGAGTCAGGACCAGTGAAAAGGGAAAGGTCGTGCTAATGTTGCTGATGGTGACAAACATGCATACCTGTTTGATGGCGAAATGACCAGTGTCATTGATGAAGGACAGAGGCTCGCATATATCACAGAGCTTAATGAGGGAAGTGATGGTGGAAGCTCTACTATTGCTGATGCTGGATGGAAGCAACAAGCTATCCACTGGCCAGGAACCTCTCACATTCTTGACGTTCCGCAAGAGGTATCCAATGAAGTCACCTTCAATTGGGCCACCCAGATGGACATGGAGGAAACAGGAATGGATATCATGGGACCATCTTCAGCTCCCTATGAAAGCTGTAACATGCCATCCGGTTCACAGATAAAAACCACATCTGATGAACGCATTCCACAGTCATCGAACTACTCAACTAGAAAGGAAAGGTCAAAGTGGAAACCCAAGAAGGACAAGGAAGTAGAGTCCTTCTATGGAGACCAACGGAGAAGAGCAGACAGAACGTGGAAACACTTGTCTGTCTCTTTTGCCATAGAACCCAATGGTTTTATACCCGACTATGATGATTGGAATGATAATTATGGAGATGACCTTTACAACAAGGACTTCTCTTCTTTTGCTTATATGGTCAGATCTGAGATCACGCAGAATGATTTCTACAAAAACGTATGGATCATATAACTCCATACTTATAAGATTTTTCAGACTTAGGAAATGAGAAACGATATGCCAAGGTTGCCAATGGAAAATCCATTGAGATGCATGGCCCTGGAACCATCATTATACAACAACCTTTTGGTGACGTTAAGCCTACTCCTATTGTTTTAACAAGATGTTGGTATTTTCCTGAAGCAGCTCACTGCTTGCTTTCAACCAACAGACTTACAAAAGAAGGCTACAAGATTATCATCGATAAACAGACCAAGATTTGGAACAAGCGAGGATGCTTAGTGATCTGGGCGTTTGCCTCATTGCCTAGCAATATTCTTCACTAGTTTCGGTCTTCTCTGATCACTCCAGAAACATTGAATATCAACTCCTTGCAGGAACAGGATTCATATGAACTCTGGCATCAACAGCTTGGACACTGTTCCACCAATGCCTTACAACATGCTCAAACACACACTTTTGGCCTACCTCGAATTTTTGCCCCTCCCTCTCACCTCCCTTGTAAAGGCTGCGCTCTTGGGAAGATGCATGAACGCCCCTTCCTTGCTTCCACTTCACATTCTTCTCACGTTCTTGGCCTCATTCACTCTGACCTGGTCAAGATGTTCTGCAAGTGCCGGGTTCATGCCCAGTACATCCTTACTTTCATTGACAACTGCTCTGCCTTTGCTCTCCTCACTTTCATTTGCACCAAGGCCAAGGTTTACACTCACTTCAAGGGCCATGTTGAGTGGATGGAGTGACAGTCTAGACAGTCTCTTGCCTCTATCCGTTCGGATTGAGGAGGAGAATATATGTCTAATGACTTTCAAGCGTTCCTCACGTCTCGAGGCATTCAGCATCAAAAAACTGTGCCTCACACACCACAACAGAATGGTCATGCAGAATGGTTCAATCGAACCATCTTGGAGAAAGCAGAAGCACTTTGACAGCATTCATGTCTTTCAGAATTATTCCCAGTGGCAAGATGCTGTTGAAATGGCATTACATATCTATAATCACCAACCAATGCGCCGTCATGATTGGAAATCAAAGAGCAAACAAGCTAGCCCCTAAAGCTGAGGAAATGACCTTCATAGGTTACGAGAGAGGAACAAAGGGATGGAAATTCTGGTCACAAAGACATCATAGAGTTTTCATATCCTCAACAGCCACCTTCAATGAATTTACCTTTCCACATTGTTCCAAATATCGAAAGTACCACGAGTATGGAAGGCTCGGGACAACGACAGCAACAGCGCAGGATCAGTGGGAATACTCACTGAAAGAAGTACCGAAGGTAGAAGAGGTAGAGTTGTGATGGAGTTGGTGTAAGGGCCTGTATAACCCTTGGAGTGATCTGACGAGTGGGAGGTCAAGAGCACTTAGATTGTCCAACAGGCGAAAGCCTGGACTATATAGTGTTTACAGATTGTTTGTATCTATGTACAACTACTATAGGGCAGGTCCATGGAATGTTCTGTGACATTCCATGGATATGGATTAATCATCAATGATGTCATGCGCAGCATGTGCTGACTGATCATGTTATCTCATGAGTCATCACCATCATGTCATCACAGAGATAAACGATAAGGGCCTAGACCGTTGATAAGGTAATCTGAGTCTAGACCATGCTTACTAATAAGCTTTGATCATGACTTAGAAGCATATCCCTTTCGGTATAAGCTTAGTCATCATCTGTGATTTCGACACCAAAGAACAACTTGACAGACAGCCCCCTATTTCTTTACCAGAAATACCTGAAGAAAACAAAGAAGACGAACAACAAGATGCACCTGATGATGAAAATAGAAGAAGAGAACATCCAGATGTAGAAATACAACTCACATACCACAAGAAAATCCATCATACATTCCACCTGGTGATGATGGCTTGCAACAACCACCACCACCTGATGATCCTTCTCCTCCACAACTCTTTAACAGAGCAAGGTCATATTCTGCTCTACCATCTTCCCAATCACCACAATGACATCCAGAAAATAGAAATCTTCCGGTTCAAAGATTGCAAAGAGATCCTAAACCAAGGATTTTACCAGAAAATACCTATGATAACAAAGCACTGGTGGTGTCATATCCCATAATTCCGTCAAGTCCAACTCTGCTCTTCCAGACTCAACTCTGAACATCATGACACTAACTCCAGAGCATTCTCACTCAAGACTTTGTTTCTGACCTTAGGACATATTACGTTTCATTCCTTGTTCTCTATTTAGTTTAGTTCCACTGTCATCTGTCTCTGTTAACCTGTGCTTCACTTAGGAGCACAGCTCCGGTTCGTGTATATCTCCAGTTCTGTCTTACTCATCTCCATTCCTACTTACTCATCTTCCGTTTACCAATCATCTTACTCATCCATAGCACTCCATTACTAATGCTGTTCCACTCCGACGTATATAAACCCTACATATTCTGAGATGTACTTTAGTTCAAATATTGAATAAGACTCAGTTTCTATCCTCACCTCCTCATCTCCGAAAAGTCTCAATGACTTCCTCTATTCTTTGCAGACTAAGTACTATTCTGGACTTAGGTCTCACACCCCTCCGAATCTCTGACCCCTTCAAAATCCAGGACCAGACTCTGGCAAGGGCGCACCACATATGGTGAAGCCAAGTCCCATTTGCCCGCAACTCCGGAGTTTCGGAGTTAAGCCTCAGAACTATATCTCCTCTGCACACTCTTAACAGGTGGAGATCAAAAAGGATCTACAAGATCAGGAACAGAGAGCTTCAGAAACACCAAATGCTCCTACAAACGAAACAGAAGATCTAGGACAAATGTACTCATCATCCTAGATTCGCCATCATATGTCTGCTGCTGCCATTGCTGTTGGCACACCAGTACAGTACAAAGACATACTCAAGCTCCCACCTAACAAACAAAAGGAATGGAGAGCATCAATGGACAAAGAAATCAAATCTCTTAGAGAAAGAAATGTTTGGGAACTAGTGGATTTACCTCCAGGTCGCATACCCATCAAAGGGAGATGGGTCTACGCTATGAAAAGTGATGGAAAAAAGAAATCTCGCTCTGTCGCAAAAGGATTTACACAGGTCTTTGGAATAGACTTTGAAGAAACCTTTTGCTAGGTTTGAAACCATTCAACTCCTTCTAGCATTAGCCACTTTAGAAGATTGGGAGATCGAAGCATTGGACGTCAAGACAGCATTGCTCTTTGGGAAACTTGACGAAGAAATATAAATGAAACAACCAAAAGGCTTCAAAGTTAAGGGAAAGGAGAATAAGGTCTGCCGATTGAAGAAAGCCATATATGGACTGAAACAAGCAGTGCTACAATGGAATAAAGTGCTTCATCAATCCCTTCTCAAACAAGGATTTCAAAGATCACATCTTGATCCTGGTGTTTACATTAAGTTCATAGGAAAGGAATTGATTCTCCTTGTTGTATATGTTGATGATGCTCTTTTTATGGGTAGTAATAGGACACTCATTCTCTTGCACAAAAAGACATTCATGAGGCGATGGGAATCAAGAGATCTTGGTCCTGCCACAGAATATCTTGGCATGCGAATCATTTGGGATTGCAAGAAACTCATCCTGAGACTTGATCAGTGCAATCAATTGTTTCAACCTACAAGATTGCTGCTTCACATGAACACCACTTCCTTCAGAATACAATCCCAAACAAAACAATGAAAAAGAAGATCCAAAGTGTCGTCAATGCTATCAATCAGTTATTGGATCACTGCTTTACATCATGCTCGGTACACACCCTGATATAGCTTTTGCTGTGATCAAGATGTCCCAGTTCTCTGCTAACCCTAGCGAGGAGCATCTTAATCAAGCTCTTTATATTGTATGCTACCTTTGTGGGACAAAGGATCTTTGCATCCAGTACTACAATGGGACAGCATCAGACACAGATCTGATTGCATACTCTGACACAGATTGGGCTGGTGATATCGAAACTCGCAGATCCACAACTGGTTATGCTATCTTCTTGGCAAACAGTCTTGTTTCATGGCTATCAAGACACCAGAAGAGGATTACTCTTTCATCTACAGAAGCAGAGTTTGTTGGGATGACAGAGACTTCAAAACAAATCACTTGGATCTGGAATCTTTTTCGAGAATTTGGATACAACATGTCTCGTCCTGTACCCCTCAACGGTGATAACCAAGGCGCTATCTTTCTTGCCTCTCACCCTGCTCAAGAAGGAAGAACGAAACATATAGATATCCCAGATCTCTATGTTCGTGCAGCAGCTGCTCTGGACATAGTCAAAATCTTCTATGTTCCAACAAACGATCAGCTTGCAGACATCCTCACCAAGAATGTCACATGGCAAAGGTTTGAAGAAAATCGCAGAAAGATCAATCTTATCCCATTCACAAAATGAATAGCGAGGAGGAGTGTTGAAACGGTAGTATTCTATTTCTGGAATTCTATTACTAAGCTACCTTTCTGGAAGAAAGGTCTAGACTCTCTTATCTTTCTTATCTCATTACACTATCCCTTTTACTCATCACATGAGTCAGCTATCTCTTATCATATGACATCATAGATAAAGTCCATATGGTCATTGGATAATAACAATAGTCCTATCACATGATCTTCAATCATGTTCTAGAACATTTCCTTTTACCTACAGTAATCACAATAGATATAAACACACTGTAGAGGTATATAAACTGGGACTTATTCCCAGAGACAATAAGTTGCTTTCACACCTTGATTGCTACTTCCACTGTTCACTCCTCTCAGTCCCTCACCCTAGTGTAAGTTTCCTACACTAGTCTCATCCCTTCGTTGCACCTGCGCCTAGCGGAGTCATAGCACTTTGTTAGCGTGGCATACCTGCATAGTTTGCTTGTTTTGTGAGGCCTTCATGGTCTTTGCAGCAGCTAGCACCGGTTTCAATATAGTCTATAATATGATTAGTCCTGGAAACTCAATACAACACAAGACTTACCCCTTTCCTCACATTACTTTCAAGTGATGCCGGAGCAAGCAGGTTTGGTACAGTAGTAGGTTTCAAATTGGCACTTATTGCCTGATTATGAGCTTCAGGGTCACTCGGAAGTGCTCTGAAATGTTGTATTTTTTCAAGCTTGAGTTTAAACCCAAGTGACTCCGATGGTGCGGAGGACCACCGGCAACTCGGGCCGGCACCAACAACGGAACACGGAGGGCCCTTGCCTTTGAGTTACATTTGGATGACAGCGGACAACGTGAATAAAGTACAATACTGCCTGATGAGACCCACCAACCCACCCCCAACCCACCCATTTCCATGCCTCGTACATCTGCCCGCCAAGAACTACTAGATGACCTACATCTTGCCGCTCTTCATGTATCGTATGCCAGGGACCAAAACGCCCTGGCTAGCATGGAGAGCGATGTCGATGACTCTGATCTTGATGCAGATAGCGACCAGGACATGGACTCGGATGACTTGGACCACGACGATATGCTTGAGCCGATAATCATTTCGCCTCCCTCTCCTATCCTCCCTCTCATTTTTCTTGACACTGAGAGCGAATCGGAAAGTCAAGACTCAAGCAATATGGACGATCGAGATGAACCTTACCAGCGTCTTCTTGGTGAAATTACAGCATTGATTGATGAGGTAGAAAGAGCACAGTTTTTGAACCGTTTGGATGTGCCACTGCTGCGTGCTCCACAACTTCACCTTCTCGAACACTTTGCAGTGTTCCGGCCTCACCTTTTCCGCAAGAAGTTGCGCGTCGACCCAGTAATTTTTGACTGCATTGTTGAGAAGATTCGTGAACACGACATATTTCGTTCCAGATCAAATAACTTACAACTCCCTGTCTCAATCCAACTTGCAATATTCCTAAATCGTGCAGGGCATTATGGGAACGCGATCTCCCCAGAAGATGTGGCACAGTGGGCAGGGGTTAGCGTAGGCTCGGTGGTCAATTGCACGCACCGTGTTATGATAGCACTTCTGACCCATCACAACGAATACATCAAGATGCCGCTGCCTGACTCGGAGGACATGGAGCTCTCGCGCAAGTTCGTAGAGGAGAGAACTTGTCCGGGTTCAAGTTGGCGGAATGGCATTTTTGCTGCCGATGGCTCCTCCATCCCGTTGTTCCAAAAGCCTGGATTTTTCGGTGAAACATTCTATGATAGAAAGTCAACGTACTCCATGAATTTCCAGGTACGTACCGTAAATTTCTACCCTCGTCCAAGTCTCGCGCTAATCTGGTTGGCACTGGCAGGCAGTCGTCATGGTGCACAACTTGCGCATCGTCGACTATGGTCTTGGACATCCAGGCAGTGTGCACGACGCACATGCCTTTCTGGGAACGCGGATTGCACAGAATCCGGAGGGGATGATCCCTCCAGAACACTGGATCTGGGCGGATAGCGCGTACCCGACACAGACATGGTGCGTTGTGCCGTTCAAGGCAACGAGATTGGCAAGGCTCTCGCGGCCAAGAAATGTCTACAATAAGTTTTTGTCGAAGGTACGTACCTAGTGTACCACGTGGAACTGTTGGTTGATGGCGTTCGTTGAAGGTTCGCGTCCGGGTAGAACATGCGTTCGCAGCGTTGAAGGGACGATTCCAGTCCCTCCGCGAGCTTCGGTTAGTAATGCGAACACAGGAGAATATGAAAGTGGCCATAAACTGGATTCAGTGTTGCGCGATCCTCCACAACATGATCATCGAGTTCGAAGAGAAGTTAGGTGTTAAAAAGACGACGGGTTGGGCTACTAGTAGACGAGAGGGAGCTGAACCATACCGTCCGGCAGCACCCATTGTTGTGGATGCGCCTGAGGGGACACCGGGACAAGCGTTCCGGGCAGACCTAATGGCACGTTTGGTTACGCATCTGGAACGATGAGCGGAAAGATACCTGATCCTCGATTGTCAAATACACTACTCGTGGCAACGTAGTACACAGAGTTCATGTCACTGGCAGGCAGTAGCGACGAAAATAATTTGGCGGTGCCAGTGGCAGCGACAGGAGACATGGTAGCGGCGGTGACGAAAAAATTGGGCAACTTGAACAGCGACTTGAAGAACGAGAAAGACCCGGCGGCGGCAACGAGAGAGACCGCTGGGCGGTGGTGGCGGCATGGGAGAGATTTGGTGGTGGCGGCGGCGGCGACGACGACAAGCGGTGGCAGCGACGAGAGAGACCATGACTGGACAGTGGCAACGACCTGCGTTGCACGACGAAAGAGGTGAATCAGTCGTGGGATCCACCCGACGAGGATTGCGTTTTTTGTCGCATTTCTTCCAGCCGAATCTGTAATTGCAACATCTCCACCTGTCGGGCAATGCAGTTTTCCTCGGCGTTCTTCCGCTCGATGTCCTTCTCGATGCGAGTGAGCTCACGATGGTGGGTAATCTCAGCATTAGCCCGCTCCTCGGCCATCTGGGCACGTTGAATCTCGAGCTCCTTGTCTCGAACGGCGTAATTCAGTTTCGCGACATAACGACGGGTGCGCTGGTCGTCCTTGTCCTCGATGCGGCCCTCAGTCTCCCGCGTGAAGTCGCTAAGCTTCTCAAGTAGGTCATTCTTGACGCGCGCAGACGTAGAGACAGCTCTGTTGCCGGTGGGGACGAGGGGGGCGCTGGGACCCGGCAGCCCAGGGGAGGGTGCATCAGAGGAAAGGCTGACGCCAGTGGAGGAACGAGTGGAATGCGGGGGTCGTGCGTAAGGGGTTTGTTGACGAAAGGCGGACCTGAAGTCTGCGGATGG